>VSMD01141510.1:0-104581 GCA_008750895.1 Mirza zaza | reverse complement strand
GGCTGGGTGCCCTGGGCTTCGCTCACCCTCACTCTTGCTGAAGGCTGAGGTAATGGGGCTGTGTGATGGAGGCAAGGTGATCGTGATTGGCTTTGGCCACTTCGCCTCAGCCAATGGGATTGGCTATTTTGAAATTGTATTGAGTGGACTTGGGGGTGATGTCATCTGATCTCACTGGGAGGAAGTCGGTTGCTGCTCATGTCTGAATTAATCAGTTCCTCTCCTAAGGAAGTACCAGATTTCACACCAAGTAATTAAAAAGCCAAACATTTGAAATCAGGGTCACCACCCCAAGAATTATTCAGACAATCTCTGTTTGGGCCAAAGAATCTTCTTCTCACACATTCTTTTATAAGTCCTAATAGTATTGATACAGTTTTTAATCATATCAATTAGGTGGGTATAGTGGCTCATACCTATAATCCTAGCACTCTGGGTGGCCAAGGCAGGAGGATTGCTTGAGCTCAGGAGTTCAAAGCCACCCTGAGCAAAAGCGAGACCATCTCTACTAAAAATAGAAAAATTAGCCGGATGTCATGGCATGTACCTGTAGTCCCAACTACTCAGAAGGCTGAGGCAAGAGGATCGTTTGAGCCCACGGTTTGAGGTTACAGTGAGTAATGATGACGCCACTGCAATCTAGCCAGGGCAACAGAGCGAGACTCAGCCTCAAAAAAAAAAAAAAAATCATAACAGTTAATAACTAACAGTTAATTTTTAATTAAGGAAAGATGATATGGAACCTGAGGAATTTTTTGACACACCTATGTTTGTCTTTTTCAAACTGCCCCAGCATTCCAGAAATAATTTTAAATATCTTAAACAATGTGCTGTTATTTAAGATATACATTCCTCATTGCTCTTAGAAATTAGGCACCTCCACGTTCACAGCTAAAAATGGGAATGCACAAAAATAACAGGTTATTCAATGGGCAACTTTGTTCCTTGCTTCTTATAGAAAACATGCCTATGTCTATACCAGACAGAGAAACTTTTGATGTTATAATTTTTTTTTTCAGATTTCATACTGACAAATGTTAATTTCATGCCCTGGCACAGGGCACAGGTAAAATATTTGCTCCCTTGTCGGTGTAGTATATCAAGCAATTATCTTTCTCAATGTGAAGAGATCAGTAACTCCAATGTCAGAAATTTAAAGAACCCTCGGATAGGTCACTAATTTTCTATAGCTAAAGAATATAAAATAAACACAGTGGGTTTGCCCTGGACAGTGGCTTTTACACTATAAATATAATTACAGTTTTCTTAAAACTAGATAGAGGTATGTTTTGAAAAGTCACACTCAAAAACTGAAATAGTTTTGGATCTATTGGTAGAGAATATTTCCTTTGTTTTGATTTTCACCAGTTTGCACAGGTTTCAAAAGGTGAACCAGAGAAATTCCCTGGTAGAACTCCCATTGTATTAGTTTTCTGTCGCTGCTGTAACAAATTATCACAAACCTAGTAGCTTAAAACAGCACAAATTTATTCTCCTACGATTCCATGGGTTAAAAATTAGACACGGGGTCTCCTGGGACCAAAATCAAGGTGTCAGCAGGGCTGCGATCCTCTCTGAAGACTCCAGGGGGAGAATCCATTTTCTTGCTTTTTTTCAGCCACCAGCGGCGAAGGCCGCCATCGTCAAAGCCAGCAAAGGCTAGTCGAGTCTTCCCCATGTCATATCACTCCAACCTTGACACTTCCGCCCATCTACGCCACTTGAAAGGATGTTTGTGATGACATTGGGCCCACCCAGAAAGTCCCAGCCAATCTCCCCATTTCGAGGTTCTTAACTTCATCACTTCTGTGAAGTCCTTTTGCCACACAAGGCGACCTACGGAATGGCTTCTGGCTGGTTCCATCCAGTCTAGGTGTTCCTGCTCCCAGTGCCTTGCATGCGTTTGACCTCAGGCTACCCAATCCAGAACTTGATTATACGTTCTTAGTTCTGATTTACCATATATCTGCTATTTTACTGGGCTTTGGGAACATCACAGATTACTTTGGCCCGTTCGCTGTGTCACTGGCTCAGATGGACTGTCGGTCTCTGCCACTAACTTCAGGGACCAGGGAGAAGAGTCTCAGGGACTCTCTCCAGGCTCTTCTGCTCAGTGTTACTGGGAACCCAGGAAGTGGGGCTCCTTCCCTTCTGCATCTGCTTTAAAAGCATCTGTTAGAATTCTTCCTGTTTTAATGAGAAAACAGCTGAAAAGGAATTCTCTCAATTCACTTTAAGAAGTTCTTGAATCTACTTGAGAAGTGAAAGTCCTTTCTCTGCCCCAGTTTTCACAGTTAATTCCTTGAAAGGTGATGATTGGAGATCAGGGAGGTTTTTTTTTTTTTACCCACGGAGGGGCTCACGCCCATGCCATAAACAGGTCTGGACTGAAAACCATAAAGCAGTTTGATGACCAGAAGTGAGCGAAACTGTCCCATGGTTTAGGCTGGACAAACTCACCAAAAAGGTGGCCTTTCTAAATTAATGCTGCATTTGTAAAACAGAGACCTGGGTCCTATAGCCGTCCAAAGAACGCCATCAAAAGAAGGAATTTGGGCATCTACTGTTTGTGCTTCTCTCGCAAGCAGGTCAACCCTCTTTCCCTACCTAATTCCCCATCGCTTGTCTTTGCACAACCATCAGAAGCTTATAATAGAAATAGTTTTGTCTGTATGTAGTGGAAAACACCAGTTTAAACAGGATGTCGGGGATCACAACAGCTGACACAGGACCCTTGCCAGGGCAGACATAAAAGCACGAGCGTTTCATTCACAGAGGTTTTCTGGGACCGTCTCTCTCTCTCAGCCTAAACAGAGTCACGCACAGGCTGTCCCCGGCACTCCCACACGGCTTCCAGAGCAGAGGCGATCGCTTTGAACGTGCTGCGGCGCTGCAGCCTCCGTGGATGGCAGCCACGAGTGGGACTGGGAGCAATTAGGAGCCGGAGCAGGACACGTTCCTCTGTGAAGCCAGCCCCTCTGCCAGCTACTCCCCTCGCAGAGCACGCGGGAGGGAGCGCGGGCTGTCCCACGCCTGCTTGTTTTCTTTCCCTTCAGTGGGACGGTTTCAACTGATTTTGATTACCCTGGCGCCAAATAAATGAAAACATTTCATAGACATATAATCATCCATCACTGTGAAGAAAGGAAAAATGTTTCATGTTCAGTGTGTTTATAAATACACTTAATGAAAAAAGGACAGTGCTGTCTTCCCTACTGCCACATTGCTGCTGCTGCTGCTGCTGCTGTTGGCCAGAGACCCTTGCTCTGGGGTCACCCGCCCTTGTCTCCCACCAGCCTGCCCTCAGCCATTGCACTCTGGCAGCACGATGGCGCTCAAGTAAGGCAACAGCAAGTACCTGCCCCTCCAGGGCCACCTCCAATTCTTCAGCCCTTTTCCCAAAACAGGGGCAGGATGCGGAGCCAGGAAAAGGTAAGTGGCTTGCAAATGAGGAAAGCAAGAGCCAACTATTTTTTCCATCTGGCTTAAGGCAGCCCAGATGAAGCAGCGCCATTCCAAAGGAACCAGCGGTCCTATGTGCAGAATCACAACCCCAGCCCCTGCCTGGGGTCTGGTCTTAAATGAATGGCAGGTTGAGCTTCATACGGTGTGGGGGTTGTGCCAATGCCAAGGAGATGGGGAAAAGATCTATGTCGCTGGTTTGCACGTCCCATTTGTATATATACGACGTGTAATGACGTTTAAGGTGATTTCGAGTTTAGGATTTATGCAGTGTTACATCTTTTGGCGTTCTCTCTGACATCTCTCTTAACCTGGCCAGATCTTTTAATTTTGGATCCCACATGTTCTTAGGCATAGTAAATGCACACAGATCTGTCTCAGATGCATCTGTGAGGACTGAGAGTACATGTGGTCAAACGACATGGGCTGTCTCCTACACGTATTCAATCAGTTTGGATCTCTTTTTCTCCTGTCATTTCTTGAAATGTGTTAAGTATTTGCATTCACATTTGACTGAGAGCTTTTACAGGACATTTATGCAAAACATATCTCCCTTTTAATAACAAGAGCACCACAGAGCGGGGAAATCCATCCATTCAAATACTTCGAGGTGCTCTCTTATCAATATACAGCCTAGTTCTACTTCCCCAGGGCTGTAGACTCAGGCCAGGCAGCAGTAAAGGGGGAAGGCCCCATCTCACTGTGATGCCACAAAATCTGGAAGAGGAGAAGTTGGGACTTTATTTAAGAGCTTGTTAATCCTTCAGGCAGAAACAAATGTGGAAGTCAGATTTTCAGTGTGCCACCCTTCTTTGGTGTGGGAGCCACGCAGAGCAGGAAACAAATGTCTGCTCTTCCAGAAAGTGGGTGTTACAGCAGCAAGCTCGAAACCTCTCTGGATTGCATCGCTGTGTACAGCCTTCTCTGATGCTCAGGATGCAATTCTCAGACCCAATCTTGGAGTAGAGTGGGAAAAAAAAAATGTTGTTTATAGGGATTTACACGTTCTCTGCTGATGCAATTCAGAATCTGTCAAATTAGTGGAATTGCAGGCAGGCTCCTCAACCTCAAATGAAATAACAGCACTGACAGTTCACACATGTGTTGAGATTTATAAAATCCAGAGCAATTCAAGGTGCGTTGCCCCGGTGGATTCCCACGACAACCTTGGGGAGGTAAGAAACAGTGATTAAGGATGTGCCGTGGTCCAGCTGCCATGGCAAGGGTGGGGACCCTAAATGCTGCTCTACCTCGTCCCTCTTTCCACTTCATGACACCACTTCTGGTGCCCACAGTTAGGAAACTAGGAACAATCTAAGGTCACTTGGTGGTTTTCGGTCATCTTTATTTATTTATTCTAGTTGTGGCAGATTGATTCCAAAATTAGTCCCAACCCTTCAGCCCTCCTTGTGTACGTTCTTTTTGTAATGTGACTTTGAATTTCTTCCAGTCGAGTGACGAAGTCTATTTCCCACCCCTTGAATCAGGGCTGGCCTGTGACTTGCTGTGGCCAGTGGAGTGCAGTAGCCATGGCAACGTGCCCGTTCCAAACTTGGACCTAGAGAGGCCATATACATTTCTGCTTGCTCTCTCTCTGTGTCACCTCCGTGTGACCCTGCCTGGGCTAGCATCCTGGGGGATGAGACCCCACATGGAGGGGAGTCCAGCTACCCCAGCGAGGCTCTCCTGAACTAGGTGACCCCAGCACGTGAGAGAGCCCGGCCAAGATCAGCAGAGCTTCTCTACCAACCTGCAGCTGACCACGGACACGAGTGAGCTCTTCCGGGACCAGAAGAATTGCTCAGCTGAAGCATGAACCTGAGAGCAATGAAAAGTGTTCATTGTTGAATGCACTCAGGCTTGGGGGTGTTTGTAATGCAGCGTGATTGTAGGTAACAGATACACCACTCCACAAAAATGTGATGGGCTCCTCCAGCTTTCTAGCCTATAAAGGCATCATAGCAATAAATGAGATATCTTCTTTGCACTCCAAATTTTACAATCTGTCAGGGAAGATAAGACCATAGCTATATTCTAGGGAGGTACACAGTATTAACTGCATGAGTGGTTAAAAAATGCCCAGTATTTTAAGAAAAGAAAGATTTAATGATCATTTTGAATTACTTCACAGACAATCTTGTGAACTCCTAAATCACATGTCTCCCTCATTGAAGAAGATCTAAAATGACCTCAATATATCCCACCTCTTATAAAGACATGGCCAAATGCAGGCCTAGGCACTGTCAATTTATATTATCCCTCAAAGATGCTTTTTAAATCTCCAGAGGGAACATATGACCCCTTTGTAGTATAATAGAATACCTTATAAAGGATGTATATAGTGAAGACAAGAAAGACAATAAAATTTGGGAATTACCTCCCATGAACCCTCTGAACCTTAGAGAAAATATTTCTATTAATCTGAAGCAAATGATCCATGTTGCTCTACAAAGCATGTGGAATTTGAATTCCTGTTGAAACAAATCTCCTCTTTCCTATCTTATTGATTCTTGGATTAAGAATAAAAGACAAAGAGTAAAGAGTAGTTGGAGCACTATTATGCCAGGATGAAGGGTGCAGAGTTTGGAGCCAGCCTGCGTAGGTTTAGAACTATGGTTCCCACACCTTCTGTCTAGATGGCCGTGGAAATTATTTAGCTTCTTTACACCACGGTTTTCTCATATGCAAAATAGGGATAAAAAAAGGGTTGTAGGGCTGAGCATAGTAGCTCATGCCGGTAATCCCAGCACTTTGTGAAGCCAAGGCAGGAGGCTCACTTGAGGCCAGAAGTTTGAGACCAGTCTGGGCAACATAGCAAGACCCCTTTTTTACAAAAAATTTTCAATATTAGCTGGGTATAGTGGTACCTCCTGAGTGGTTATAGCTACTCAGGAGGCTGAGGTGACAGGGTTGTTGGAAACCAGGAGTTCAAGGCTGCAGTGAGCTATGATTGCACCATTATGCTCCAGCCCAGGGAACAGAGTGAGACCCTGTCTCTAAAAAAATTTAAAAAATAAATAAATGGAATTGAAAAAATTAAATCAGATCATCCATGTAAAGCACTTTGCAGGAGGATCTATCAATGGTGCTACTGTATAATTAGTAAACTCTGAAAACTCTTAATGCATTTCATTATTAAAGAAGTCAGCATGAAATGTTTTTCTATCTTATTCATTTTTAATTTTCTTCTTATAAGGAAAAGGAAGTATTTTCCAAGTTACCAAAGATCATCAATTTAACAATTAAAATAGATAGAATCATTCTTTTCCTTTTCTGTTGATATAAAGAAACATCTTTCTAAGTGAAAATATGGTCACTGGAGGAGGAGGAAATACTTCTTGCTATTATTATTGTTATGTACCTTTTTTTAAGTCTAGTCCCTTACTTTGGTTAAAATGCAAAAGTCCATTTGTTCATGTCTACAAGAAATGTTGGGTTTATTTGTTTTAGAGTTTAAATCTACTAAAATATTTTAAAACTTATTAAAAGAGAAGTCATTTGGCAATTAATAAAACGAGTGATGCGCCCAAGATCTTTGAAAATGTGATCATGTGCTCAAGCTTAAGCCAATTTTACTTCCTCACCCAGACTCCAGTACATATTAAATCCTAAGTACAAGCGGATAACAAGGAAAAAAACAGTAAAGGATTAAAACCGTTATCTAGAAAATTCTGGCCAGACACTAATGTAAATCAGAAATGTATTTACAGCATTAATCATCTGGATATTTTTGGAAGAAAAACTGCACAAAAAAAAAAAAAATTATCTTCCTCCCCAACCAACTTGAGGGCTATCAACATCAGCAGAGATTTTGGTTGTGCTGATATCTGTCCCCCAAAAAAAGAGAAACTGCCGAGGTGATAAGCAGCTGCTAAGTGGTCATTAACGTTATTAAGAAGATGGAGAGGATGGTCAATGAGAGCAGGATTTAAATGAAGGCCCATATTAGGCTGGAAAGCTAAGGTACGAAGGATCTGATTTAAATTTTAAGCCTTGTAAAGGCTACACATTGGGGTGACCACTAAGCCAATACGATTTCATAACATGTTCTAACTGGGGGCAGAGTTGTAGAAAAAAAGCATAACGTTACTTTGCCAGGCAAAGTAAGTGTCTGGAACTCTCCATGTCCTAAAACAGATTTTTCCACTCTTGGTAAGTCCCCTGAGGACAGGAATCTTGCTTTACGAATTTCTGCACCACCCGTCTGCTTCCCCCAGCATCCGGCTGGGCACCCAACATGGACTAGGTACAAATGAAAGGTTTGTTAAATAAGTGAGTAAGTAAAAGCATGGTGAACTTAGATGAATGCATGGGTGATGGATCCATAGTCACTTAGTAAGAAAACAAGGATTGTGTTGGATACAATAGTTTCTTTTTAGTACATGAAACATCTACACTTTCTAGAATAATCAACCAACTAACAAAAAAAGCAATCGTTTGCATCAAAGAAAGAGAAAACAATGGGTCAGGTAGATATCAGTTAGAGCCAGTTGGTAGTTCAATACAGAGCCAATGTATCAGTCAGGATGGGCTAGAGAATGGCCACAACATCCCAAATTTCAGCGGTTCATATCCACAGAATGGATTTCTTTCTCGTGTTGCTTGGTCATCGCACAGCGCTTGTGACAAGACACTGCCAGTCTAATGGCAAGAGGACAATCAAAGGTATAGGATCTGTGAGGGCAAGCCATAGGGGAGCACACAGAATACTTTGAACCCAGTATTTAACCCACTTTGTAACCCAGTCCAGCCACCTGTTAAAAGAAATATTTCAGATAAATTTAACAGAGTTTAATTGAGTAAAGAATAATTCATGAACCGGGCAGTCCCAGAACCTGAATAGATTCAGAGTGACTCTAGGGCTGCTGCACCATCAGATAACATTTATGGACAGAGAAAAAGAAAAGTGGGGTCCAGAAAATGGAAGTGAGGTCCAGAAACAGTTGTGACCAAGTCAGGTTACAACTCTGCCTTAGCCTATTTGAATACAGGTGGAACGGTTGGCCCCCTGAGATTGGCTGAGACTCAGTTACTTGTTACAGGAGTAGGTTACAGTCTGTGACACACCAAGTTAGTTACAGTTCACTGTGCATAGAGAAAACTCCAGGCCAAACTTAAAATATGTACGGAGGCAGCTTTAGGCCAAAGTTAATTCAACTTAACACACCCAAGAAGATAATTCTGATTTTTAGTTAGATGATGGCCTAACTAAAACCAAAGTAGACTATGACAAATAAAGACAAAATTTCTTAAGCAATTTATCCACAGAAAGGTGTATGGATATAAAATCATGTCTGCTCTGTCCTCCCCTAGTAGGTTTGGGGGTGATATTTTTTCTCTTTCCCCATCATTTATGCAAAACATCACACAGAGAGCACATTCATTAATGTTAAATAGCAACATAACATCACCCCCAATAAGAGCCAATATGCACTTAGTACTTAGCATGTGCTAAGAATTTTTCTAAAGGCTTTACAGGTACTAACCAATTTAATTCTCACAATAACCCTATGAGGTAAAAATATTATTATTATTGCCATTTCACAACAACCCTGTGAAGGACATAATGATATTATTCCCATTTGACAAGTCAGAAAAATGAGGCATATGTAAGTTAGGTTGATTGTCTAAGGACACATAGCTAGTAAGTGGCCGAGCTAAGACTACAAACCCAGGTAGTGTGGCTCCAAAGCTCACATGCATAACCTCTATTCTAGTTTTTCAGAACTTAAAGAGGACAGGTGTTTCTGTCTATTTTGCTCACTAAAAGGGTGCTTAACACACAGAATGTGCTCAATAACTATTTGTCGAATGAGTGAAAAGTTCAATCCCAAAGGTATGAAATGGTGGCAGTGTTTTCTAAATGTATCTTTCTGCCCTCACCCTCAATTTCCACTTTCCAATGTTCCTTTGGAATTTTTCTGCCAAGACTAGATATAGGGAAAAAAGAGATCCAATTTTGCTTTCAGCAGTTTTGCAATCGAATGTTTCATAGATGAGCAGTCCCCAAACTTTTTGGCACCAGGGGCTGGTTTCATAGAAGACAATTTTACCAAAAACCAGGGATGGGGGCTGGAGGGTGGGATGGTTTTGGGATGACTCAAGTGCATTACATTTATTGTGCAGTCAAAACCTCTCTGCCAATGATAATCTGTATTAGCAGCCACTTCCCAGTGCTAGCATCACCACCTCAGCTCCGCCTCAAATCATCAGCCATTAGTTTCTCTTAAGGAGCCTCAACCTAGATCCCTCACACGTGCAGTTTATAGTAGGGTTCGCGCTCGTATGAGAATTTAATGCCACTGCTGATCTGACAGGAGGCGGAATTTATGCAGTGATGTGAGCTACGGAGAGCGGCTGTAAATACAGATGAAGCTTCACTCGCTCACCTGGTGCTCACCTCCTGCTGTGTGGCCTGGTTTCTAACAGGCCACGGACCCATACCAGTCCTCAGCCCAGGGATTGGGAACCAATGTCATAGATGACAAACAAACTAGTTATGCCCTCCTCTTTCCTTTTATTAAATAGTTTTCCCAGCACCATGCACAACCTGTACCAATTGTTGACTCAAAATAAATCAGGAGAGACCCTTACTAAGAAAAGTTCCGCATCTTTGGCAGTGCAGAAAGCAGCTGTCCCGGGGCAGAAGTGGGAGGGAGTCCTGGACGTAGATCTGGGGCCCCCAGAGCCATGCGGAAAGTCAGAAACCAACAGCCGCTCATCCTTGGGTGTTTTGTTGTTTGGGCGTTTGCTGCCTGCCCGTGGTGGTTGGTAATTGCTGGATTCATTGTGTGCGTTTGGTCTCTCAGGTGTATTTCCTAAACCAATATAAAAAGAAAATGATAAAGGCAAGCGCATGGAGGTGCTTATGTTTTCAGCCCTAGCCAATTGCTCGAGACCTAAAACAACAGCTAGTGCAGATGGAAGGGTGCAGGATTATGACGCGCACCACACTGGAAACCCAAACCTCCTCTTGCAGAGCGTGCCCAGCACCCAGCTGTCACTTGCATTTAGTGTAGCTGCCACCCAGCAATTAGCACGCCTGGGCTCTCCTTTGGAAAAGGAGCAGGGAAGAATAATACCACAGCGAGTCCTCCTGGACCTGAAAGCAGGTGAGTCCAACATGGAAAAAACAAGGTAAATGATCCCTTTTGCCATTGTTTCTTACTGTTGGACAAACCACTAGCAAGGGGAGCCTGGTATTTAACACTCCTCCAGGGCCTTGAAAGGGTTGCAAGAAAAAAAGCCAAAAGAAAAATAAAATCCACACCAGCCTGCAGTGATTGAAGTCCGATGGCATACTCTGTTATCTTTTCCTACTTGTTTAAATAAAGTCCCCAAATGTTCTGTTTCTTAGGTGATATGTGTTCATAATGCATATCTTACATCTTGATGGTCAACTAGATGAAATAAATTAAATTAAGTAAATTAAATTTACTCGGTTCAATTTAAATTTCAGGTAAACAATGAACAATCCTTTATGCTGTGTATGGATGTCCCATGCAATATTTGGGACATGCTAAAAACTTACTGTGTCTCTAAAATTCAAAGTTAATGATATACACGTTTTGGGTGTTTTGTCTGGTTGGTTGGTTGGTTGGTTGGTTTTATTAAATCTGGTAACTCTACCCTCATTGCCTCAGAAAGATGAACTTGAAATCCCAATTTCTAACTTGAAATTCAGAGTAAGTGATGGGCCAAAAATATGTTACTCCATTAAAGTGAGGCATTGAAGTACAGTGGAATCACCCAATCATTGTAAATGTTTTCAGTCTGCCGGAAAAGAGAAAATTAGCTAAAGCTCCCTAGATTGGATGAATGATATGAAAAAAGATGGAAATCTTGGAGTTAAAAAGTGTGTGGTTTCATGGGTGAAGAGGTCTGACCCTAAGAGAACTCACGATTGAGCCTACTTCTCACGACCTTAAATAGCAGGTGCTAGGTAGTCAGGGAACTGCTCTGTCTTTGATACAGCACAGCACAGGGACGTGCAGAGCCATGACTCCATCTCTTATTTTGAATTTCCCTTGGCATCTCCAGAAAGGGTGCGCTGGGAGGTACACCATTCCGAGAAGGATGAAACGACTCCATCAGCAGGATTCCCTGGTTTCATCTGATTGACCTGGGAGATAGAGCCTACAAGGCTGTCACTGCACACTTGAGTAGATTCAGGGAAAAGATAGGTGTCATGTGGGATTAAACACAGGCGGCAACATATTCATAACTCAGGCGTCAAACAAGATGATCTCCACATATTAAGATGCTACAGAAAAAGGATTAATCATTTGACTTATCATTAAATCAATTATCTCCTCTGGATCTGCCATTTGTGTGGTCGGCTAACTACGGGAACGAGGAACACCCAAAGATAATACATTGGGGCTTGTTGGCACATTTTTGCCAAGTTAGGGCAGGGCAAAGAGTGAAACCAATATCGTGGATTCCTGTGTGTGTGTGTGTGTGTGTGTGTATCTGAGCGTGTGGGTCTATATAACTCGTGAAGTCAACTCTAATGATCGTAATTACTGTTCTATAAAAAATTATCTTGTTTTATTTTTCTCAACTAATTAAAATATAATTCTAGATTCTTCTATACATAGGCAAAATATGTAACTTGCCATGTAAGGTACAGCTAACATCAGAAACTTCCTGAAGAATGATTTTTCTGGGCAGTCTTCTGATCACTTCCAATTTATCATAAGAATAGTGAAGATTTAGTGGATGTCTGTTAAATAATAAGTACTACATTAACTGTGTCACACACTGAATTAAACAAACCTTCTCAAGGATCTCAAGGCAAAAGGTAGACTACACTAACCCTAATTACCTAAAGGCAAAAGCCAGATCTTGACTGTATCCATTTCAAACTGGCCAAGCCAGCATTGCTAAGGGGAAGAGGATAAACAATAATAAATAAATTCACCGCTACTCACCCAGGAGCTGTGTGGACCGTCATATAAAAACAGTCTCACCACAAATACAAAAAGTTATTTTGGACACAAGTAATTCATTGGGCCTAAGCGTAAAAGCCACTTCATTTTTTTTACTGTGGTAAAATATAGATAATATTTATCATTTTAACTATTCGTAAGTGTGCAATTCAGCGCTATTAATTACATTCACATTGTTATGCAACCATGACCGCTGTGCATCTCCATAATTTTTCATCTTCCCAGTCTGAAACTCTATACCCATTAAACAATGGCTTGCCATTCCCCACTCTCAGCCCCTGGTAACCTCTATTCTACTCTGTCTCTATGAGTGTGTCTATTCTAGCTACCTCATGTAATAGAATCATGTACTATTCATCCTTCTGTGTCTGGCTTATTTCACTAAGCGTAATGTTTTCAAGGTCCATCTATGTTGTAGCATATATCCAAATTTCATTTCTTCTTAGGGAAGAATACTGTTTCAGTGTATACATATACCACACTTTGTTTATCCATTCATCTGTCCAAGTCTATGGACACTTTGGGTTGTTTCTACCTTTTGAAAAGCCACTTGGTTTTTGTCTTCCACTGTTCTTTTAAAAACTGGCAGTGTGAGTGATGTCCTTTCTCTGCCCCTCACTTAGAGATAAGAAAAGTCCTGTGGTCCCTGTAAATCACAGAGTCTCAAATAGCTAAAACTGCTAACTTGACTCGAAGCCCATAGCCATATCTGGAGTCTATGGGGCTGGCTGCTTGGTTGGGCTAATGGAGTGTGGTCAAGCTCCTTCCTTCCTCCAGCCCAGCATTGCTCTGTCCGCCCTTACTCCGTGCCTACCAAGGTCCCTCACAGTGCCATGCTGGAGAGGATGAGGGGAGGGAGGGAGGAGGATGAAGAGGCTGCCTGTCTGCTGCTGTTGTAAGACGGCTTGGCTCTGTCTGGGCCTTGTAGCTGGTTAACAGGTATGGCCCCTCGCGTGTGCACACTCACGGGTTCTGCACTGATTGGCTCTCTCATTAGGCTTCTGCTGAAACCCCCCTACAGGAGCTGTGTCTCTTTCTAGCCTATTAGTCCCTACCCCATTTTCAGCTCCCACTCCCAATGTTATCAATACATCATAACCTCTTTGGGCTAAAATCTCCTTGCCTGGGGAGTTCCCCTTCTTGGGCAGACTCTCTTTCAAAGTGATGCCAAGCCAACATCCCACATAGGATTTCTATAAGGAGGATCCTTAAAGGGGCACATGAGAAGTCCCTGATGCCGTCTCCATCTGTCCTGGCTGCTTCCACTCTCCCCGGAGATGAGTCAGGCCCCAGACTGAGTGACACATGCTCTCTGCGGAGTCCGACTCAAGCCCCTCTCGCTGGATTAGTAGCAAAAGACAGACTACCCTCTACACATCGGCCACTGAGGTGGCAAGAGAGGGCTGAAGCAGCCATGCCTCACTCACTGTCCCCAAAGGCCCTCCTCTTCAATGCCCATTCTGGACCTTGTTATATCCTCACTGAGGATCAGGTGTCCAAGTAGCTCTGACCACCTCGCTGGAGGTTTCTGGACTCTGCTGCCTCACATCCATCATATCTTAATAGCACAGGTGACCACTACAACATCCTGCTAAGACCCACACCTGCAGCTGCTGTGCAGGGTGACCATCTGTCTCTTTGAAGGGTCACCTCTCTTTGCCCCGTATCAGCCCATCTCAAACATATCCTTAAATTCTAGCTGTTTTATGTAAAGCAGCAACAAAAAGTGTTCAAAATCTTTCTTTACATGCAATACTCTCTGCTCTTCCAAGTAGATACTCTGTACACATTTTTTGAATTGAATTGAAACATGAAAGCTATATAACCAACTTACACATATTTGAACAAACATCTAGGTTAACTTCATACTAACTTCCTATTCAGGCAGAAGAGGAGCTGCTAGTCTGCACACATATTTGGATGTCCCTCTTCTGCTTAGTCTAACAAGGCAGTCTGAAGGGGCAGATCTCAAGGGGCTCTGTCTTATCAAATCTGTTGACCTGTCCATAGTCTTTGTTTTTCATGTCTCCCTCTTTTCAGCACCTGTTTCCCTCCCATCCCTTGAAACTTCTCAGCTTGTGCTATGTTCCCGTTTTCTTTATCCTACTTCTCTTGCCAGCCTTCCTCTCACTCCTCTCCCCTCCCACTTCCTTCCTATATGTCTTCCCCATCTTCAGCTTTCCACTCTCTTTCCCTCTGAGAAGTAACTGACTCTGTCTTACTATCTCTCTGCATCTCTACCTCTTCCCTTATAAAAGGTATTGCCACAGTAATGCCATGGTACAAGCCACCCCAGAGTACTATGGCTTAGAACAACAGCCAAGTATTATTGTTCATGCCGCTTGGTTGGGTTCCGCTGGCCGGTTCTTCTAGGTTGGGCTGGAGCTCACTTAAGTGTCTGATGGTCAGCTGACTATAAGCTGGTCTAAGATGGCCTCAGATGGGACAAGTGGCTCTTTTCCATGTGTCTCACCTGCCATACACCAGCCCAGGAAGATGCTAATGTGCAAGCACTTTGCCATTCTAAGCCTCTGCTAGCACCAAGTTTGTGACTTGGTCAAAGCAAGACATAAGGCAAGTTCAGAGCCAGGGTGGGAGGGAACCACAGTTGCAAGATAAAGGGCATGACTATAAAGAAGTAAAAAAAAAAAAAAAACTGAGTTCATTAAAGCCCTCAACGTATCATAGGGCCCTTTCTTTCCGTTGCCACTACCAGTATCTTTAGTTCATAAGATACTCCCCAGCCTCTCGCCTAGTAAAGTCTCATCCAGCCATTCATCCATTAATTCATTAATCAAAAAGTTGCAACATACTAAACACAGTGACAGGTCACCAAAAATAGCCAAGAACACTGCTCTCTGGTGTCAACAGAATCACCAAGTAATCACAGATGACACTACCAGATCGATTTTCCAAAAGCTCCAATTTTATCTCATCAGCTTTCTGGTCCAAACCTCTTGATGGCCCCCTAGTACGTGCAGAATAAAAGTAAATCCCCCAGCCTGGTCTTTCAGGTCCTCCTTTACTTGGCCCAATTCTACCTAAGATTAAGACAAGTGAATGTATGTTATTATAAGAAAAGAATTACAGGAAAGCAACATTGCTACAATGTGGGGCATCCTTAGGGGCATGCTGCTTATGGATGTATAGAAGGATAAAAATCGTGAGCCCAAGCAGAGTGTGGGGGACCCAAATGTAAATTCACATGGATGGAGAGATGGAGGAAGGGCTCATGGAACTGGTTTTTGGAGTGAAGATAAAGCTAAATACATGCATGCATACAAACATACATACATACAAGCATACATACATGAATGCATACATATATACATGCATACATACATGGCTATGACCACAGCCAAGGTAGGGGAATAAAAAGAAAAAAGGCCCATCAATAATGGAAATGTTGTGATTTAAAAATGAGCAGACGGCCAGGCGAGGTGGCTCACGCCTGTAATCCTAGCACTCTGGGAGGCCAAGGCAGGCGGATTGCTCGAGGTCAGGAGTTCAAAACCAGCCTGAGCAAGAGAGAGACCCTGTCTCTACTATAAATAGAAATAAATTAATTGGCCAACTAATATATAGAGAAAAAATTAGCTGGGCATGGTGGCATATGCCTGTAGTCCTAGCTACTCCGGAGGCTGAGGCAGCAGAATTGCTTGAGCCCAGGAGATTGAGGTTGCTGTGAGCTAGGCTGACGCCAAGGCACTCACTCTAGCCTGAGCAACAAAGCGAAACTCTGTCTCAGAAAAATAAATAAAATAAAATAAAATAAAAATGAGCAGAAATTGGCAAGTGAGGCCAGTGGAAGGGACCATGATGGGATTCTTTGTTTAAAGACAAAAGCACCACAGGAAGAGGTTAAAGATCTGCAAAATTGGAAAGTGCATATTCCCTGAACTTCTTTTCATTGATGATATTAATGTAGACATAAGAAATAAAAGTCTCAAATAGCTCATAATTTTATTAAGAGTCCCAGATGATTTTCAAGATTCACTAGTTTGATTTCTGCAACCCCCTGATGTCCGTTGAACATCACCTCCAAGTTTGTGTAAGGTCTGAAGGCCCAGCTCACACCACAAGGCTCGTGTGGGCAGAAAATAATATCCTTGAGTCTCCATTCTCAACATAAAATTTGAAAAGTATAACATGAGCAATGGTAAAGTCTGAAAAAGCACAGGGAAACAAATGGAGAGTAATACCTCCATAATAATGCCTCCATAATGATCAAAGGCCATTAAAACTCTGATGTGACCTGCAGGCAAAGGTCATCATCCTCTGGTGATGGCAACCAGATGAACCCTCTTCCATTCTAGTCCCAATAATCTTCTAGTTCTGATAGTGCTTGCCAGTCCTCCAAATGCTCTTATCCTGGATGGAATATTGTCTCAGATATAAGTCTTGGGTGGAAAACAATATCTTCAATGAATATATTAATTATATATGTGTACATATATATATACCCACACACAATATATATACATTTATTGGTAGAATGGAAAATAGTGCAACCACTAAGGAAAATGATGTGGAGGTTTCTTAAAAAATTAAAAATAGAATCACCTATAATTCAACAATCTCACTTCTGGGTATTTATCCTAAAGAATTGAAATCAGGCTCTCAAAGAGATATTTGTAGTCCTTTTTCACGACAGCATCATTCACAGTAGCCAAGATGTGGAAACAACATAAATGTTCATCAGAGAATGAATAGATAAAGAAAATGTGCTATGAATGTATATGCACACCTAGCGGAATATCATTCAGCCTTAAAAAAGAAGGAGGTCCTACAATTTGCGATAACATGAGTGAACCTGAAGGACATTATGTTAAGTGAACTAAGCCAGTAACAGAAGGATCAATGCTGTGTGATATTACTCATAGGAAGTATCTAAAATAGTCAAAGTCATAAACCCAGAGAGTAGAATGGTGGGTACCAGGAGCTGGAGGGAAGGGAGAAATAAGAACTTGCTAATTGACAGGTATAAAGTTTCAATTATGCAAGATCAATAAGTTCTAGAGATCTGCTGTCCAACATAGCGTCTATAGTTAACAATACTGTATTTACACTTTAAAAGTTTGTTAAGAAAGTAGATCTCATGTTAAATGTTCTCACTACAATAAATTAAATTAAATATATATATGTATACACACACACACATATATATATAAATTAACAAAGATTCTGAGCTCCAGTGATGATGTTACAGGACAGATCATTCACAACTGGTCCCAGATGCTTGAGAGATGGTGTCCTGGTAGTTGTGGTGAAGTTGTTATGGTACAAGATGATACCTCAGTTTCTTCTATCTGCTTTGAATAAACTAACAACTTGAGAAGGAGATGAAATCAGAGCCAGACTATAGACAAGGTGGTTCTTCCTGGTCTCCTCCCCAGTTTGTGGACTGGCAACAGGAAGGGAAGGGAATTTGAAGAGGAGGAAATTAAAATGCACATCACACAATTTTAAGTGCAATATTTCGTTTCTCAGTTGACTTTATGTTTTTTTTAAATTTTGACATTTGGAAGTTCTAAAAGAATATTAGCCTGCATCTGTACAGCTAAATAATATTATTTCAAAAGAATGCTTCACTCAAAAATTAAATGATGAACATTGAAGATTTCTCTAGCATCAATGGCAGAGGATATTTTCAGCTCAATTCTACCCAGACCTCTAATTTAGGGTCGTGAAGCCATGCTTTTATGATTCCTGGCAAGTGCAAATATTGAAATTCACATATTGGATGTTTCCATATTGAAATGGTGACCACAAGTCTTTTCTTATTCCATTCAAAACCACTTTGCATAGTCCAAACAGTTACTGATCCTCATGGCACCCCGGTGAAAAAGGTAGTATTATGCTTTGGTTTCTAAATAGCCATATGAAAGTTTGTTAATTTGCCTACCACAGGGAAAAGAAGTAGCAATTACAATAAGAGTCCAAAGTCCCTAAAGCCAGGTGCTTTGATCAGACTCGAGACACCAACCACTATTTGCCAAATAAAGTGAAATATTGAGTCTTACACTATCTAACCAATATGAGTTCTGGCTTCTCTAACGCTAAGTAATTTTAGTTTCCTCATTTCCCTTTGCTTTCCCTGCCTGGATCTCATGCTATAATTAGCCTCGGGGCTGGGGGAACTGGCTGGAAAGTTCAGTACCAACTCAGAATGTTTTCCATTATTTGACCAAACCTCGAATGCTGAACATTTCTAACATTCAAAGAGGGTTTGTTTAAGTTTTCCAGTTTTACCCTCCTGGTTTCAAATGCCACCAGAAGCAGAAAGGCCAAAACTCTGTAAGGAGAAACTATTCCAAACAAGCTTTCTGGCCCAAGGCAGGCCTGAAAGGATCCAGATGCATCAGAGAGGAGTGGCCACACTCCTGGGCGCCTGTCTAAATGGAATCTCTGGCCCCTGGAAGGTGTGGCTGTTACAAGGGGTGCAATCTAAGGGCGGGCCCCTTATTTTGGAGCAAAGCAAAGGGCATGGCATCCCAAGGCAGTGGTTAGAGAGTGGAGGCAGTTCCCCCTCTGGGAGGAGGACAGGCCGTGGCTGGACTGTGAGGCCACCTGCAGTGCTGCCTGCCATGTGGACACGTGGTGTGTGTCTGGAAGAACTCACAGGATTAATGTGTTTCCAAACAGCAAGCTAGGTGAAAACTGAGAGTCCGATGTCCCTGGAGGAAAAAAGCCTTCTGTTTGCTCACACATGGCCACCAGCGAGACAGATGGAGGGCATGGGGAGCCTCCCTGCCTTGTGCGTCAGACCTCAAGCTGCAAACTTGGCCTGAACACAGCTCTTGAGATGAGAGGTCTGAGTGACAATCCAAGAAAACGCCACCTTGGAGGACATGAGCCATGCCTCTTGTGGGTTTCTGCTGTCTAGAAACATCCAGGACTTACGAAAGTATGCCAAGGCAACAAAATAGACAAGTTTCAGAAAACTCAAGGGGAAAAGACATCTCGAAGAATGTAAACAACTACCATATTATTCTTTCTTCACTGCATTCCAACATATGCAAGGTTTCCCACGGAGCAATTATCCTCAAACTGTAATGTGTGTAGGAATCACCTGGGGATCTTATAAAATGATGGATTCTAATCCAGTAGAGGCCTGGAGTGGATCCCAAGATGCTGGATCCTAACATCCTTGGTGATGTCAATGCTGCCCAGTTCACAATCCACGTTCAGAGGGCAAAGCAGTTCAAACTCTTCCATTTGAAACAATTATCATTAGCAGCTCTTTGCATCACTAGTTAGCATTCAGGTGATTGCTTTTTTTTCGTTCTCTTTCCCTTTTGAAATCCTATTTCCCCCACAGAACGATGCATCTTCATCTATGGAAGGTTAAGAAATAAATACTGAAACTCTTGTTTGCCTATGAAAAAAAGTCTGTGGAGACTTCATTTTAAATCACACTTTTATCTAAAGAAGCAGGAAACTTGTACAAAACAGGGATATTCTGCTGACTAGGAACAGTCCTCGGAGTATTCAGGAGAGACCTTTAACAGCTGGGCCTCCAGGGCTCTCCAGTCATTTGGAACCATTGGTTTGCCGAGAGCAGGTTACATTCATTCCATGAAGCTTTGATGTCTGTGTCCCAGCTTAAAAATCATCCCTGAGCTCATTGTCAGCATAGCATGGAAGTTTCCGAATAGCACCTCTGTTAGAAAATAAAGGTTTAGAAAACAATGCAAATCTGTCCTACACAGAGATAATTGAGCAGCATTGTCCTCCTGTGAATTTAGACTACATCTAATGTAAGTGGTCCATCTTTGCTTCCATTTTCTGGCCAGAGAATCTACTGTATAATGGACACGTGGGGTTCAGAGACACACATGATTACATGTAGTAATCATGTAATGAAAGCACCTACCAGAGACTGTTTTCACTGGATTGCACTGCACATAGAAGTCTATACCTTAATTACACAGTTATGCAACTATACATCTTTCAGCCTTTGCTGGTATTTTTAAAGGGCTATTTAAAAAAGACACCTGAGCATATTCTCCCTCCACCCCACCCCCAACAATGGCATTTGGAAGCTGCAGCCGATCTGAATAAGGATGAAAACTGTCATTCAACTACTTGGCAGAGGCACAGTCCTCTTGGGTACAATTCCCAAACCAGCAGCCCCGGGTCTGAGTCACTTGCAGGAACTAGGACAGATGGTGTGGGTCAGTGCACAAACTTAAAGACTCCTAACAAGTTCTAGTTAAGATGGGATTAAGTATTTCTCTAGGCGGCTCATTGATGACAGACGTGCCTTTTTGTCCTGGGCTCCTGGGGAAGTGGTAAAGCCAAGTTCATCAGCAGCTGGCTGAGACTTTGCTTATTGTCACGACCTGGAGGGTGCCCAGAAAAGCCCCAACTGTTGCCTCACCAAGCTGTGAAGTCACGCTGCGGCTGCCGTGGCAGTTGCCCCCACTGGGGAAGGCAGCTCAGAGCCGGCTCACAGGCCTTTATACTCTGCCCCCTGGCGCCTCGTTGAAACCCCAGCTCTGAAAATGACAGCACATGGTGAGGCCTTGGCAAGCCCCAACCTTAGAGCAGCAGTCTTTAAATCCTCCTCTGTCCTACGAAGACCCCACTGGGAGAAATGCACAGATAGCTATAGCTAGGCTCCCAGAGAGAGGCCGAGAATTCAGGCAGTTAGCTGACACATCCAAACCCTCCCCCCAAGCCTCTGGACACCTAAAGGTAAAAGCATTCGGGGAGTTTCTAAAATGAAATATCCAGAGAATTAATCCACTTCGCCACTCGAATTGCTAAGTCATTATTAAGTCTGAGTCGACGGTGCAATGGCAGCTGCATGTAACAGCCCTCGACTCTTAGAACGTTTCCAAGGACTAGTAAGTGTAGAAGAGAAAAAAAAGAACCTGATTTGGGGTTTAACTCAGGCTTGACTTTATTAGGGAGTATAATAGCACGGGAACATAATGTTAATTATGTTAACAAGGGATTTGCATTGAGAAGCAATAGGAAGCAGTCATTGCACTTAGATATTAATAAGCTTCATAAAAGAAATGCAGCCATTATTCTTTTAAACTTTAGCTCAGCGTCAACATGTGCAAGCTAACTTTTCACAGGTCTAAGAGAAAGCAGTCTCTTGAGTTTCAATTCCTGCTTCAGTCAAAACAGAAGTCAGTAAAAATCATGTCTATTCTTTTTGAAAGACCTGTGCCACTGGAGGTAATATTGTCGTGGGTCTTTGTGTGTGCAAAATTAAGCAGGGAAAAAATAAAACCGAGGGAGTATTCTGGGAGTTCAGACTTTCCAAAGTGCCTTTGCTCATCTTTGCGGCTTAGAATCCAGGGCAGGGTTAGCGTTTAGAACTCAACATCGCACGGGTTCTCTTGCGTGTGTACATCGAAACTTCACGTGTACAGAGTGCCATGAAGGACGTAGACACAATGGAGCAACACAAATAAGTTAATTAATAAGGAAGGGAAAGTCTGAATTTCAGAACTACAAAAAGAATGCCATTTTGTCAGCAGGCAAAACCAACGGGCAGGAAAAAGAATGGTTTGCCCACATGCAAAATTGTCCTGTGTTTAGCCCCTCGAAACAGGCTTGTCTTTCTAAGGTAGAGGATGAGCTGTGTTATAGTCATTAGTCAGCCTGGGAGATGGGTTTTGCCCCAGAGAAGTATCTCCTCTGGTCTCCCTATCTTTTGTGAATTCTTCTTAAGGTGCTCAAAGTGTAGCTTTACCTACAGGCTTCGATTAGCCTATTGATTTGAATTAAACTAGAGCAGTGGTCCCCAACCTTTTTGGCCCCAGGGACTGGTTTCACAGAAGATAATTTTTCCATGGATAGGGGTGGGAGGGGATGGTTTCGAGATGATTCAAGCACATAAAATTTATTGTGCACTTTATTTTTCTATTATTATTACATTGTGATATATAATGAAATAATTATACAACTCGCTGTAGGCTGGGCACCCCTGAACTAGAGAAAAGAAATGCCCCAAACCTCCATAGGTGAAAACAAAAATAAACAGTTGCAAAGTAATCACTGCTTTGCCCCAGTGTACAGAAACAGTCTTTGTCTTCCATTAGCTTCCTAATTGGAGAGAGAGAGAATATGTGTGAGTGTGTGTGTTAGGAGAGTACTATGATTTTATCTATTTACTGAAAGAGATACATACTAAAGATGTCCATTCAGGGGGAATAAAACCACATAATTTGGGTTTTATTAAAATGGTCTTTTTATTTCAAAATTAAAATGCTTTTCTTTTTCCAGGCTTTAAAACACCAGTAAGTTGTCAGCCCCTTTTAGGGTCAGACTCTCACCAAAACATTTCCTTTTATTTATTTTCCCTTTTATAGTTTCACTTATGCCATTACAGTCTTTACCAAGGACTGAGCTCTCCCAGAGCTGATGCCTGGCTTTTTAAATGATGGGATCCCCATCCTGCCCGAGCAGCGGTTTGATGCCAGCGTTGAATTACTATTGAATAAGCAGCAATGAAATCTTTATCAAAATAATCAGTAGTTCCAAAAACCACAAGTAACAACAACAGGAGCCGAGTTGTACTAAATCAGCAAAGACCATTGAGATATAATAAGAGACTGAGTCACTTTTTTCTACATTCCCTTCTCTTGCAAACTCTCCTGGGCTATTTTCTTGCAAGGCCTTGGGGGGAGGGCAGGTGGAGGGAAGGAAGGGCATTGCTCAGAAAGAAAAAAAAAAAAAAATTGACATCACTGACGTCACGTGACCCGCAAGAGCCAATGGAGATGGGCTGTGGAAAGGGGAACAGTTAAATTTGTAATTTGGGTTGTGTGAAAACTTCTTTGGGCCTCATAAACAACCACAGAACCACAAGTTGGGTAGCCTGGCATAGCAGTCAGCAGGCAGGACGAATCACACTGAATGCAAACCACAGGGTTTCGCAGAGTGGTGAGCATCAGCAACCCACAGCCAAGGCGCCGCTGCTTTTTTTTTTTTTTTTTTTTTCCTTAATCTTTAACAATTTGAATATTCATTTTCACTAAGGTACATTTTTTTCCTAGGGCTTGGGGAGTCCCAGAGCTGTCCAGGGGGGGGAAGAGAGAGATGCAGGGCTGTGAGGGGGAAGCAAAAAACAGTGACCTCTCTTGGTTTTCGCTCCTAAGGCAAAAGAAATCATTGAGTCCCCCGCCTTCAGAAGAGGGTACCTTTTCGGGAGGAAGCGATGGCTTCAGACAGCATATTTGAGTCATTTCCTTCGTACCCACAGTGCTTCATGAGAGGTGAGTACGCGCTGGTCTTTTAATGTCTCCTTTTGCTCAGCTTTGCATGCAATGAAATGGCAGCCTGGTCCCCCCCTGGGTGCAGAGGTGCCCCGGTGCCTGCCGGCCCCCGTCTGCTCTGGGGGAGGAATTCACACTGAGGCGTATGATTACAAGGCGATTGGATTACTTATTCATCAGATGGCAGCGCTTCAGAAATGTTTTCATAAATACTCAGTTAAGCTGTTGGTGCGTTCGGTCGGTGCGTGAGAACCTTGTCAAGTCTTAGTAAGTTGTGCCGGTCTCGTCTAAAGACCTAGGGATCGTGAAGCTTGCACGAAGCTCCCCGGGTTTTATTTTGCAGCCCAGAGCGACTGTGTCTGAGTTGTCCTTAACTCAGCACGCTGTGTGGCCCAGAATGCAGCCTGCCCGGGGGCCCCGCAGACACATGCAGGGAGCCAGGAGGGCTGGTGCCAGCCAGCGTGGGGCAGGGGGCGGGGGCTCACGGCTACGCCTTCCGCCGGCCGGGGACCTCAGGGCCAGAGTGGCCACCCAGCTCAGCGGTCTCCAAAAGGCAGAGCGTCCAGGAACTGGGCAGACTCGGTTACTTTAAAATCATCAGGATTGGGGCCGTGCTGTGTTTTTTCCTTGTAGCCTCAAAGCAGAGAGGCAACTGGCATCTTTCAAGAGAGAAAAGCAAGCAAGTCGCAGCACACAGAGGTCCTTCTTGAAAAGAGTCGTGAAGTTTCCTAAGTCAAGCATTCCCACGGCTTAAGTCACTAGATTGTACGCTTAGGATGGGAACGGCTAAGGTGGAAAACCTGTCTGCATTTTTGCAACCAGCGTCTTGAAATGTGCACAGCTGTGGTTGAGCCGTGAGCGTGTGAGTATGTGTGTGTGTGTGCGCGCGCGCATGTGTGTTTTGTGTATCTTTAGTGGTAAAAGAGGGCTGTGCCTAAAGAAACAAAAATAATAACATAAAAATGTCACAAAGGCATTGAGTGTGTCAGGGCACGCACTTTGACCAATGCCCGCAAAGTGTGGCTTGCTGGTTTGGCAGAGCCGGGATGTAGGCCGATGCGATAGGGGAATAATTAATTTTCTGGCTACAAACACTCTCCAGCACCCAAATAGTATCTGTGACTCATTATTTATTCCTACAGCCAAGTGAGCAGGGGAATGCAGAGGGCTTGCCAGCCACTTTGTCGCAACAAACGCTATTGTGAATGCACAGAGCTTCTGTGTTTCCGGGTCCCCAAAATTTAAAAATTTGACAAAGATGTGTGTGTGTGTGTGTGTGTGTGTGTGTGTGTGTGTGTGTGCGCGCGCGTTCGGGGTCTCGAGGGAGGATTTAGGGAGAAGAGGAAGAAAGCGAGTCATTAACACCCATGCCCAGCTTTAAATTAAAGCGTTTTCAAGTGCTTCTTTCCTGGCAGCCGAGGGAATTTCAGTGAAGTTGAATCATGCGGACACGAGTGAGTCACTCAGCTCGCAGCGTCCTTGGGCTGGTGCAGCAGAGACACTGGCCGCTGGCGAGCGGCTGCAGACGTTCCCCGCCTGCCTTTCCTCCCGGCTGCTAACAAGCAAAGGGAGCGATTTCTGTAGAATAACAGATTAAAAAAAAAAAGATCTTCCTGCCTTTACTCTGCTTTCAAATACCCCCTCCGAATGTTGATTATTTCCTATTTTATCAACTCAGGAAGGCAGATTCAGGAAATTTTTAAACATCCCACCGGCAATAGCTTGGGTTTCAGCGTGCAATGCTGGCCTTTGGAGCTGTCCTTACTGGCCAACAGCAAAGACAGTGAGGGGACAGGGTGACATGTGCAGACATCAGGAAGTAGAAGGAGCCCAGCCCCAGCAGAGCTCCGTGGCTGCAGCCGACCTGCCCCAGGTTAGGGAGAAGCATCAGTTGGCTTTCACAGGGGTGGCCGGGGCCGCAGAGAGGGCCCTAGTTTGCACTGAGACTCAGAAGAGCTCATCTGAAAAGGTTTTTCCACCCCTTCCCCTCAGTCAAAGGCACTCAGAGCCTTCAGGGACCTCAAACTGGACAGTGATAATATTGAGATTTAATTTCAGAGGGCCACGTGACATTTGGCAATTTCCTGGTAGATTTCATCTAAATGATCCATCCACATACAGGTTTAAATTGTCCAGATTAGCTGTCCACGCCCTTTGCCCAAGCCAGGGAGGTGGCAACATTTCCTTTCTCTTGGTACCGTTTGGACATTGCCTTAGAGCCCGATGCTAGAAGAATCACCATCCTCACCAGCAAATTGTCCCCACAGCCAGGCCACTGCAGTGGTCCCTGTGGTCACTTCTCACGGCCTATAATTTATAGCATGTGTTCCCTCCCCAACTGGAACTATGGGCTGGAGGGGAAGACATCATCTTGTTTTCTTCCTGGGATGGGACTTTATCGGTGCATGCAAGGCTCACAGAAGGAAGCCCATAGTAACTTGGCATTAGCCAGAGACTCGTGTGCAAGTTGGAGGAAAAGAGGGGAGTGGAACCAAGAAAACCATTGTTCCCTTCTTGGTGAGTGGCAAGCCAGAGTCAGAGAGGCTGGTACTCGAAATGAATGTGGTCTACCACAGAGAACGCGGCCCTTTTTCTACCATACCGCACCAGGTTCGTGTTTCATTTGCTTAGGGAGAAAAAAGGTAAGATAACGATTGAAATTCCCTGGAATGATCGCACGTGGTTTGCAACATAAAATTCTTGCCAAACCCAACCCATGGTCCCCTCAGAAGGTGCAAGGCGTTGGCAACAAGAACTGAGGCAAGCGTGGAGAGGAAAAGCCTCCGCACGTACGTCTTTTTGCAAAATGCCTCAGGTAGCCTCGTTCTTAGAAGTGGCTTAGTGGTCTATGCAAAGCCTGAGCACTCACATGCTTCTGCGTTCCTAGAACCACAGGTAAAAATCTCAGCAGGGCTGACTCCCTGCTTGTCTTCTCGGAGGTTTGAGATGGCCCCAGCAGAGGAGTCTTTCAAAGGGAACTGTGGAACACCAGGCCGCACATATGAAATGTGCTTTTCTGTAAGCGCTGGCTCACCAGTCTTTTCAGAAAAATATTTATCAAGACACTTCTGGCTTGATGGGAGACTTAAGATCACAGAAAGCCATAGATTCAACTCTCTGTGGCATGAGTCAAGGTGTGAAAGCTGTATTATTTTTCTAGGTCTGCCATAACAAAATACCACAGATGGGGTGGCTCAAACAGAAATGTATTTTCTCACCATTCTGGAAGGTGGAAGTCTGAGATCAAGGTGCCAGCTAGACGGGGTTCTGGGGAGGCCTCTTTCCTTGGCGTGTGGACGGCCGCCTTCTTGCTGTGTCCCCCGATGGCCTTCCCTTTGCTCCTGTGTCCTAACCCCCTCTTCTTATAAGGACACCAGTCAGATTGTATTAGGGTCTACCCTGATGACCTCATTTTACCTTAATCGCCTCATTAAAAACCCTATGTCCAAACACAGTCGCATATGACTCTGGGTGGGGGTGGGGGACACTTTCAGCCCCTTACAGTGTGTCTTAGAGAATCTGACTCACCCAGGGCCCAACAAGAAAACTGTGGGACAAGGCATCTCTCCTGGAAGTTGAAGAATCAGACCATAGTTCCTCCTTTGTGAGACTGAGTTTCACATCTGAAACCGTCCACGCATTTTGAAACTATGAAAAAAAAAGGTGTTAGAAACTATTTAAATCTATAATCATGCCTTTGCCATTTAGTCTCCTTGCGTGCTAAGAGAATGTTGAAAAATGACAAAGTCATTTTGAAATGTTTAAGTTTTAAAAGAGCCAAAAGCAGTTCCCCAAAGAAACCACGTCCTTGGCTCTGCTTCCCGGGGCAGGACTGTCCCTGTATTTCAGACTAGATTTACCCAGGGGGTCAATTTACTGGCTTTGCCAGCAGAGGTTGGGGGAGCCACAGGAGGCCCCATAGCTGGTCACCCACCAAGCACGATGACAAGGAGCAACCCGTAGCAGAAACACATTCAGAAACAGCAGCCAACCCAAGAAGCCTTTCAGAGCCTTTGGAAGCAAATGAGAATAGCAGGGAGGTTCCTCCGTTCTCTTGAAATGGGTGAGAAAGATGTGCTCAGAAAAGATGAGGCCCTTTACTGAGAAGGCGAGGCTGGCAGGGCGCTGGGACCGAGGAGGCTGCAAGGCTGCTGCGCTCGCAGACTGTAAGAGAGAGCCCAGGGGCCCAAGGGTGCGAGCCCGGGGATGTAGAAGAGCCCCCGGTATTAGGAAAGGCAGTGGCAGGAGGTCTGAGTGTGGAGCATGCTCAGATGACACCTTGGTGGCCTTCTATTTCTTCTTCTTCTTTCTGGCTTTAGTCAAATGGCATGCAGAGCTTCTCCCTTGAACGTCGGTTTCCTCATCTGCAAAGTAAGGACAGCAGTAGTCGCTATGGTTCGGGTAGCCGTGTGCACTGAATGGAATGATCTGTGCAAGGTGCTTGGCCCAGCCATAAGGAGCAAACAGGAAATATTAACCGTGGCCACTGATAACTCAGTTCCCTACCATGGCAGTTGGTCAACCTCTGTCTGCTCTAGGAGGGGAGAGGTTGGGATGTTCTGGAGGACATCACGGGAGGCTCAGCAGGGAAGGTGACACGGGAGCCAGGGAGGAGGCATGGGGGAGGGGAACAAAGAGAACAGGGAAGGGTGTTCTGGGCCCAAGGGGCAGCCTGTGCAAAGGCCAAGCTACAGGGCCCCGTAAGGGACATGCGAAGCAGGGAATGAGTCCGCCCACCGATGGCTTTTCAGCGACAGGACAGCCCTCCTTTCCTCGTGAGCACCCGCAAACAGGTGTGGCAGAAAAAGAGTGAGAGCTTAACAGGTGGAACTTATTGGCGAACTGGGGCTGCCACACACGAGAGTGTCCGGTCTGGACACACGGGGACAGCAGAGACTTCCCTCCTCGCTGAGAACTACTGCTGTAGCTTTATTTTCTCGAAGGTTCTTCTTGAAGAAAAAGCCATTTTGTCTGGGTTTTCTGGGGCGCCGAGACACTGCCGATTCCCTCACTTCCTAGATTTGTGATCACGCATTTTGTCAAAGCCCAAAAATGGAGGTGGCTTTTGTTGCCTGTCTAGTTGGGGACAGGCGGGGAGGCCCACACAGGAAACTCAAGCAAATTTTCAGTTTCTCAGGTAGCTTCCTAGTGACCTAGATGAGTCAATAAATGTCTTTCTGTCTCATCTTAGTTCTGCAAAAGGGGCTAGTAATGTTCTAGATGAGCTCGCCTCCGAATTGCCAAGTTCCTGCTGGAAATCTGTGAATGCATCAGAGAAACACCATGAAACACATCGCCCATCTTGTTAGCTTAATAACACGAAGCAACTTCTTTGCAATATTTTATTTCCTGGTAGGAAGTAGTTACCTTACCATTTCTTACAGCGTGCAAGACTTCTTCCCACATTTTCTTAACTTTTATCCCCAAATCTCATTCTTTAGAGAAATCTTCAGAAGCAGCACTGGTACCTGGAAAGACATTAAAACCTGCAAAACACTTTTCCTGCAACTCTTTTTCCTTAACTTCTCCTGTCCCTCCTCCTCGTGTGCCACCAGTCCCCTTCGTTAGGCTTTTTGCTGAGAGAAACAAGCCTCAAGCCAACCCAAGATCATGTGTCTTTCTTGGCTGCCCCCCCCCAATACAATAAATACGATGCCCATGACTGGTAGAAAGGGGACATTTTCTTTAAGTTCTTTGCAGACCATGAACATGATCAGGGAGTGCTTTAAGAGAACTCAGGGTGGTTCCTGAACACAAATCAGGCCGGGTGCGGCAGCTCACACCTGTAATCCTAGCACTCTGGGAGGCTGAGGCGAGTGGATCACTCAAGGTCAGGAGTTGGAAACCAGCCAAAGCAAGAGCGAGACCCCATCTCTACTAAAAATAGAAAGAAATTAATTGGCCAACTACAAATACATAGAAAAAAATTAGCCAGGCATGGCGGTGTATGCCTGTAGTCCCAGCCACTTGGGAGGCTGAGGCAGGAGGATCGCTTGAGCCCAGGAGTTTGAGGTTGCTGTGAGCTAGGCTGACGCCATGGCACTCTAGCCCGGGGAACAGAGTGAGACTCTGTCTCAAAAATAAATAAATAAATAATAAAATAAATAAAACCGCATGTCACCTTCAATGTGCTGGCAGAGTAAGCTCAGACACTCCTCTGATTGGTACAGCTTCACTCTTTGTTGGAGAGACGTATTCTTATACTCTCTTTAGTTTTCTGATTCTCTCCACCCCCTTCCCCTTTTTCTCTCTCTCCCTCTTCCCCCTGCTCACAATCAATGGTGCCAGAGAAGGAGCAATAAACACTAGATCTGACAGATGGCTGGAATGATGCATTTTTAATGCAATGACAGAAAGATAGTTAAGCTCTTGGTCTAGTTTATCCATGAGAATTGTGTGCGGCTACCCATAAAGGAAAAGCCGATGGTGGTGGCCTAAGCAGACCCATATTGGTCTGGGAGCAGGACAGGGTTTCAGGAGGGAGTGGTCCTGGGCTGGTACGGTGGAACATACCTATGTTTTGGTCCCACTGTACTAAGCGCAGGTGGGACATGCACCTCTGATCTGTCCCAGCAGAAAGGACAAGGAGGCCTCATCCCTTCTTCGTGTGGAGCCTGGTCTTTTTATTCAGGCAGGGAAGCCCTTTTCTGCAAACTTCCACTTACACGCCACTCAGGCCAGAACCGTGTCATAAGCCTCTGACTGGAGGGAGCCTAGGATGATGGAGTTGCCGCTTTGCAGCCTGGAGAGTGGAGGGAAGCAGACAGGAAGGTGGCTAGGAGTGGCCGTGGCATCCACCAGACCTGGTGACAAAGTCCATTCCCAGGCAGGCTGTCCTTTCCCGGCCATCTCCGGTATGTTTGTTTTCTGATGCCAGCTGTGCTCTGGAAATACATACGGAGAAACTCTGAGCTCTTCCTTCAAACCTTCTTAGATATCGTGAATAGATGCTGAAAGTGGGTATGTAGTCTCGATTCACTGAAAGCACAGCAGACAGGAGATGGGTTGGTGTAGGGCAGGAGCTGCTTAAATGGACCCAAGGTCACACCTATTTTCAGAGTCACACCTAGTCTTTCGCTATGTTGGAATGGACACAAGAGAAACAGGCAGCCCCATATCTAAGGGAACGTTGCCCGCATCAGAGCCACCACGCCTGGCTGCGAGGTTGATGTACCTCTCAAGTAGCTATTGAAATAGTTTCTTTTTTTTTTTTTCTCTTCCTCACTCTTTTGAATTCTCAAAAGTCCATCACTCAAAACTCTAAGAAATTTTTTTTTTTATTTTTAAGAAAATCTTTTTCTACAACATTTCTTGAATAAAACTTCCTTTTAAATGGCCCTCTTTAAATGTACCTAAAAACAGGTAATGATCCTCTGTCTAGGGTATGGACACTTATTCATACCTTGCATTTCTGCAAGTTACAGATTATTTTTGCTTTGTAATTATTGGCCCTGTCTTCTTCTCAGGGTGAAAATCCCTTTCTGACAGAGTCAATGCGAAAGAAAGAAAGCAAAAAAGAAAGAAAGAGAGAAAGAGAAGAGAGAGAAAGAAAAAAAGAAAAGTCTTTATTCAGTTTTAATAAGAAACACCGTAAACCTTTCATTTTGTTTTGCTGCAAGATCTGTGTTCATTTGGAGAATTGTCCATTTTGTCCACAACACAGCTGCCCTCCCATTCCATGGTCCTTATGCGTCTATTTTGGGGTGGACTTCTTTCTAAACAGTGAGTTACCTCCGACATTTTAGGGATCCCAAAGGGAAAAGGTCACCACAAATAGAAATCTCAGCTTGCTGGTTGGGCTTGCTCAATGTCTCTGCTGATTTCGAGACTGATGCTTCTTTGTGTAAATGCAAAACCCATGTTAAATTGATTCTAAGTCGAGGACTCAACTATTGAAACCACATCCATTGGGAAGGAGAAATACACATTTCTCACACTTTGCAAAGCTTCTACTTTAGCTTCTTTGCCAGCCATTTGGCTTTTCCTCCTGGTCTCTTGGATATCTTCTGTGGAGACTGTGACCAGAAACCTTGCTGGTCTGGTAAGGAGAATGAAATTTAAAAATGTGAGTAATAAATCAAATATAGCCTGAGAGTAACACTGCAATGCAGCCTCTGTTATATCCTCTCGTTGGAGGTATATTGGTCTTGCTCAGCACTTATGTTCTTCTGAAAACGTGTAGGATTTCAGATTTTTTTCATTATTAGTTAGACCCCAAAGAAAGGTCTAGAAAATGTTGCAGCTGTCAGCTTGCCAGATAGGGGTATGTTAAAAAGAGCCAACAGAAGTCAGTTAGAACTCTGAACACACTGCAGTCTAATTCATGATCACATCTCATCGTGGGTGAATTTTTTAAGGGAGCCTAAAAGTGTTGTCAGAGTCGCTCTCATTGCTCAATGGAGGAACAATTTCCTTTTTCTATGCAAATTTGTATAACATATATAGCCTTCGACACTTCTTTTTTTATTACTGACTCAGAATGTGCAAAAGTACATTGGTCTGGGTGCCATTTCTTCCAGGAGCAGTTTTAACACCAACCACAGTTTGCTGCACTTTCTTACACAGCTTCTGTTTGCACTTTGAACTCCGTGCACCAAGCCCCTCATCCACACCATCTGCAGCCTGCATCTGGGCAGCTTCATCCAACTCGCTAACAGTCACAGCTGAACTTGACATTTACCCACTTTGAAAGTATGTAATTTATAAAATCTGAAACCACATATATGTATAAAACCCATGTGAGTATCTGGAGGAAATACGAGGAAGGGGAAAATAGTTATGTCTTTCAGGAGCTTTCGCTCTTATCTCAGCCCTTTTAATAATGTGTTGGGAATGGTGAAAATGAAATTATGTAGGAATAGACAAGGATGAGCAAAAGCTCTAGCTGCTGTTTTATTGAGTCTACTGTTTATAAAGATCAGAATGCCTTTTACTCTCGAAGTTCTAGAGGAGAGAAACCATGTTAGCGACCTTAAACAAATATTGGGACTGTGAAGGGTGTGAGTCATATAAAGAAGTATAAATGCCGACAATGGAAACTCTACTCAACTGTCAATCATTCCACACCATTACTTAAGATTTTTTTTTAAGGCTGTGCTTCCCATATGCTTTTCTCTAGATTGTGTTCAAAGAAAGAAATAATTGTGTCACAGAGGCGGATGAATCTGTTTAAAAAACAAACTGTGAGACATATGAACTATGAGATATTGTCCCATATGACACTTTGTATGTTTCATGGATGTGTGTATACATACTTTGTGTATGTACATAGATATAGAGTTGTATATAGTTTCACTTGGCATCTGAGAGTACGTAACTATACATATATAAATACAACTATATACGCAACTATAATTATATATATATATATATTTTTTTTTTTAAACTTCCAGAAAGAAAAATCAGAATATTTGGCTGGAGTGATTTTAGACATCTCTCTACCTTAGGGCACCAGAGAGATTCACTTGTGCAAGGTTTCACAGCTGACTAGTGCCTGAGTCAGAACCAGAAACTGAGTCTTCTCGACTTCTGTCTCCCAGAGCTCTGCAGACACTGAACTTGGGAGACTGATTCAATTCAGGAGTCCAAATAGTTAGCAGACACTTCTAATCCTCCGCAGTTACTCATTGCGTTGGTCAGACACCACAGCGCTTTGCAGGCTAGATCCTTTCACCACGTGGAACATTAAGTAGAGCAATGTGTATGAATCCCCGAGCCCTTAAGAACTTCCTTAGTCTGTATTAAGAATGCACTCACCTCCAGGAGCGTCTCTAGCACCTGGAGCCCTCTGAATGTACTCTCTTACCCACCAACCCAGACCCTTAGCTATGTACCCACCATGTGCCTGCCCACCCCTCTCCTTATGCAATTTACAGTTAACCAGGTTTGTTTTGATGAGTATCTGCAGCAAAATCTGAACGACCACAACAGCAAATGTGCATGTCCACAAAGAGGGTTGCAGAGACGGTCTCGGCGGATGCACCCAGACCCCACCTCTGGAAGAAACCTTGGGAAGTGGGAGAATGTCATCTTTTTTATAAAATTTGAACGCAGACTACAACTGCTTTCAGGAATAAATGTCCTCCCAGTACCCCTGATTCAAAGCTCAGAAGTGGCCTGTCTCAGGAAAAATAAATGCCTCCCTCTCTCTCTTTCTATCCTTCTACACAACACAGAGAGGCCAGCATTCAAAATTCACCTGCCTTATGGAGTCCATTGGGACTTCCTCCCAGGATGGACTGAACTGGAGAAAGCTTTGTCTAGTGCAGTAGGAACTGCTGAGATTCTGCACATCAGTCATTGCCGGACTCCTGATCGTGCCACACATCAGTAAAATTCCGTTCAGCATGCTCCACGTCTATGCACAGCCGTCCATATAAAAATTATATGCCTGTGCTCCTGCACTGATATAATTACAGCATACGCATTATATAATAAAATACATGCCCCAAACCGAAATTAAAATGAGATTTATAAAACACAAGTTATGATACTTTTTCTACCCTTCTATGGGCACCCCAATTGGAATCAGAAAATCCCCAGAAGCCTACAAATGTCACATCTCTGCTCACCAGGACGTGGCTTCTCTCTGCAGACCTTTATGTCTTCCCCCGGAGGTCTCAGTCCATGCTGCAGTGTAAGCTCCACCCACCTCCAGAAGGAATCCGGTCTTCTAGACCACAGCATTTTCTTCTACGAGCTGTCTTTGGTGGGAGCCCAGGAGGCAGACAGGCCTGAGCACAGAAGTAGGGTGGGAAGCGGGAATGGGCTTTGGAATCAGGTGTCTGGTCTCTCTCTGTCACCAGCTGTTCACACCACTTCCCAGAGCCCCGGGTTTCTTATCTGTTAATAAGGGGAGTCATTCCTACTTTGTGTGGTTGTCAAGAGGACTGGGAATACTATATATAAAGCAGTGGACACATAAAGGAAGTCAATAAGTAAAAGGTAGCTCCAAAAACACCACAGAGGGAGACGGGGTCAGGCAAGCGACCCCAGAGCATGGCCCCGCCGCTGTTCCAGGAAACATGCGTGTGTGAAGATGAAACATCAAGTCTACTCCTCTCACTGTGAGCAGTGCAGAAATGATCCTAGTGCTCCTTGGCAGGAGGTTGAGCTTACAGATATGAAAACTGATGCTAGCAACAGCTAGCATGTATTGAGCACGTGCTGCGTGCCTTTTCTTACCGTGGCACACTAACTCCTCAGCACAGCCGTGTGAGCAGGCACTGTCATTATTACTCCTACCTTGCTGAGGGAAGCGTGGCATGCTGAAGCCAGGTGATTTGCTTGCAGGTAGGCTGCTAGGAAAGCAGGGGGCCAGGTGGGCCAGGAAGAGGTGTCGCTGCTGCAGAGCCCGCCATCGACCTGTGGGGGATAGGTGGGTGTTCTGAATTTCTGTTTGGCACATGAAGGAGCTAAGCCTTACAGAGTTAAAGACTTGCTCAAGCCACTGGACGGGGTGGGGCTGTTGGGTGGCTCCAAGTCCGGGCACTGTCCGCTGTCCTGGACTGCTTTCATGACGCTAGATGCACTTGGTGGCTTGAGGGCCCCACTGTTGACATCAAAGCCTCCCCTGCCCACTCATTTCATCCTCACCCTCCCATCAGAGGTGCCCCTAAGGGAGATATTCAGGTAGCTCCTGGGTAGCTCACAAAGGATGCTTCCCTAAGCCAGGAGTGCTCAAACCGGTTCCCACAGTGACGGTGAGACGCTTGTGGGGAGAGACCATTGCTGAAGCTTCTTCCCTACCCACCAGTTGTTTTTATTTATCAGTCTGAGAATTCATCAGGGGCAAGACTAGGGCGATATAAATTAGGCACTTCCCATGAAAAGGTCAAGGCAATGCTGGCACCTAGGATCGTGCAAGGCTGACCCTGCACTTGTATGATCTTGAGACAGTGCCACCTTAAATGTGTGTCCTTGGGGCATCTCTTGTCCTGTCCTAGTCCAGGCTGTGGAACTTACATACAAAAGAACCCATAGAAGGGTCCACCCAGCACTCAGGGGCTATTACCTGAGTTCACCTTCAAAGAGTGTGAGGAGCCCCCAGGGGCCAGTGCCATCAGCACCCTGTCCTCAACCCTGACCATGGCCCTGACCTTGACCATGGCCGTGACCATGAACCTGAACCTGACTCTAACCCTGACCCAGGTCCTGACCCTGACTCTGACCCTGACACTGACTGTGACCTTAACCCTGACCCTGGCCCTGGCCCAGGTTTTCAGTGAGGCTCACACCAAATGCTTTACATTCACTTATTCCTGTGGTTAAAATGAAAATTCTCCCAGAAGCAGTTGACTCAGCTGTGACAGCAGGAAGCAGCCTTAGTCCCTCTTGTCAACAGGACCCTCATACCAGTAAGGGCCGGTTTATAGACAGAAATACACACACGCACACACACACACATCCTTGCTGGTCGGCTTTTAGAATGGTCTTTCTGTCTTTCTGCAGAGACATTTGTCATTTCAAAAGTCCACGTTACCCGTCCTCTGACATCATTACAAATCCTTTTTTCAAGTAGTTGGGTTTGAGGTTTTCTTCTTTTTTTCCCCCTTAACCTTTATTCATATAAAAGGCATTTCTCATATGATTATTCGACAATGAGTTACCGCACAGTCACAGAAAGTTCCTTCCTTTCTCCATGGGCTCTGCGTGATGAAGGACGCAGTAATTAATGGTTTTCTCCTCCCGACACGTGGCGAGGCCCCTGCTGAGTGGCCGGCCTCTTGCTCTTGCTGTGCAAACATCTTAATGGGAATAGATTAAAGGGTGCACAAGCTAATAATTCTCTGCCATAAAAAATAATAAAATAATAAAGCCTCTTTGCAAAAGTCAAAGGCGTTGCTTTTCTTACATAAAGTGTGCAATTGACAGGAAAATAAAAATTCCATGGTATTCACTGGAGATTATATTCTGGGCATCCTTGTGATTAGAAAGTGCACTTTCGTCCTTCCGGCTTAGTTAGCACTGTCTGTGCACACGCCAGGGCCCGGGTGCCAGCCACTCCCTGGCCCTCTTCTGTCTCTTCTCGGGGGATCCTGGCCCCCAGGCCCACGCTGACAGCCTCACAGCAGCCTCCTCGGAGCCCCGGGCTTCCCACCACCTCGTGTGACGAGTTTTGCCATAACCACGTCAGTTTAGGGTCAGACACATCATTACTCAGAAGCATCTGGAGTGGTTTTCAACAATCTCGTGTGTCCTCGCTCTGCTCTGGCTGAGGCACTACAGCTATGGGATGATTCAGTTACACGGTGGCTTGTAAATAACGAGGACAGCTAGCACTCACTCGCAAGGTGCCAGGCGCATTGCCTCTGTCATCCCTTTTAATCCAAATCCATATGAAGTAGGTACAGCTACTAGTCTCCCTTGGATAAAAAGAAAAAAAAAAAGGAAATTGAGTGGAGACGGTTTACCAAAGCGGCCCGAGCCACGCAGCCTATATAGGAGGCAGGACCCAGCTGGAGTCCAGGCTCTCCATGGCTTACGGGCTCCCATCTGGGCTGGCCTGCGGCATGTTGGGGGTGGTGGTGGGGACACTCTAGGGACAGCCTGTGGACGCCAAGCACCTGTGCTCGCACACCAGCTCTGCCCGGCCCCGCTGAGGCACGTTGGGCAGGCTGCTCACTGTGTTGTCCCTGCCTGGCCCCACCCATACAGTGTGGTGGTGGTGACCGTAATCTCATAGCATGGTTGTGAGCTAGAAACACACAGAATGCCTCCTGACCGTGGTAAGCCTCTCGTTCATTTCAGCTGCCATCACGGGGGGTTCCTTTCCACCCCAATTTGTTCTTTTACCTAGAAACTGTTTCACTTGATTTCCCATGTTCTTTACACGCAGCACAGACCAAATCTAAAAAGTGAACCCCGAGTGTGTCACGCCAGCGAGTGCATGATCTCTGCGCCGATCCTCGCAGATTGGGTCTGTTCACTCCTGGCAGCAAGTGGCCAACGCTTGGGATGGGGCGTGGAGTGTGGCAGAAAGGGGCCCCAGGCTGAGTGGGGGTCTCGGCTCTGTCTGGCTGTGTGTATCCCAGCCCCGTAATCTTCCATGCCCACACCCCTCCTGTGAAATGACAGGATGGGCACCTGCCATCTCCAGCTCCTGCGGTGTAACTGAAAGGCATCGTGCGGGCCGAGGACTTGCCCTCCGCTAACACCAGACAGAGTTTCTCTACCCCACCATTGTTGACATCTGGAACCAGGTCATATTTTGTTGTAAGGGGACTGTCCTGTGCATTGTAGGGTGCTAAGCAGCACTGTTGACCTGCACCCGGTAGACACTAGTGGCAGCCCTACCACCCTCTTTATGTCGTGACAACCAAAAATATCTCCAGACCTTGCCAAACAACCCTCAAGGGGACAAATCTGGGTGGCTTTCTGGAGAACCACAGCTCCAGAAAAGCCTTAGGAACCGATGTACTATTGTTACTTCCTATTTATTTATGGACCAGGGAAATGAAATGAGGTGGTGATTTTGACCTTCTTCAACACGTTAGTGTCCCACACACCTCATCTGAACACCACCCCTCATGGTCCCCTAATGCCAGCTCGAGATGTCCACAAAAGCCGACAGTCAGTGAGCAAGGGCCTGAAGCTAGGGCATTCAGCCACATCCCCGCAGCTGGGAAGCAGAAAAGAAAAGGGGGCCATGATTCCAGCCTGCTGAGGATGACAAGAGCATCAATACTGTGGATGCTTTCTAGAGGAAGCCAGTCCTATGAACTGGGTCTTCTGTAGTTTTTCTAGGGCAAAGGAGGAAAAATCGGAGACTTCTAGAACAACACTTCTAGGTGGCTTGGGTTGATGTACACAATGACTAAAATTCAGAAGAGAAAGTCACGCCATAGGAAGCATTGTCCGAATGTTGAGTTTTATTGAATAAGCATTGACTGTGGGCGGGCCCTGTTCTAAGTGCTTTAGAAGTAGGAACTTCTGCCATCTCTGTTACCTCCACAGTGGAGGACAATTAGTCTCTTCATTTCACGATGGGTGACGAGGGCACAGGTGATTCCTCCAGGATCACACACCTGGGAAATGGAGGGCTGGATACTGGTTTTGGAGCCTGGGTGCTTGACCACAACACTGTACATTTTCGCAAGAGATTGTCTTCTAGAAAGCGTACGGCTGAGGCATTCTTGTCCTTTGGAATAAATTTTAAATGAGTGATCTTGGTCTCTAATTACAGATGTCATGGGAAACAGGATGAGGATTGGGTGATAAAAGAGCTCTTAACCCTTTTTAAACTGCATTTGAAATGCAAAGTACTACAATTCTGAACCCTTCCCCTGCCTGATTTTGGGTAAATCATTTTCCTTCTCTTTTCGTAATGGGAATCATCAGCATTTCTTTGATGAAGACTTTTAAAATCTAGGAGGAACATAGCCAGGAAGACCAGATGATGATAGATTTCAATCACCTAAGTAGAAATAGTAGAAGATTTGGTCAAAAGTTTCAGAAATCTCAATGCATACTCAATTTAATTTTTCTACATGTCATTTTCGAATCCCCTCTGGAAGGTGGAGTTTCTCCATGCTTCTTTGAACAACTTGCATTTCTCCCAAAATTTCTGATAGCCTCCAATGACTCACAGGGCAGGGCTGTTGTTCAGTCAAGGAAAGTCACTGGGCAGGTTGTGAGAGCTGGGACTTGTGTCTGCATGGGGTGTTGAGGGCAAGAGAACAGACATGGCTGGACACACCTATCTGTGTTTGTTCCCTGAAGCAGTGGGACCACCAGAGTGACTCTGATGATCAGGTCTTCCAGGATGCCCATTGGGAGCTAAGGCAGAGGGTCACCAAGTTAGGCGAGACTATTGCACTTCTGGCTGTGGTTTCTTCAGTTCACGTAGCTGCTGAAACACTTACCAAAACATAATTCGGGGTTTTCTGTTTATACGTGTCTTCTCTCAGAGACTCTGAGCAATTTGAGAGAGGGGTCCATATGCGGTTTATCTCTTTATTTACAGCAGTTGGCTGTGGGCTTTCAACAAATGTTGGAGGGCTAGAAAAATGAATGGATGGATGGATGGATGGATGGATGGATGGATGGATGGAGCTCCACTAGCTCTGTGCTTACTATGTAGGCATAGGAACCCCAATAGGTATGAGCAGAAGAGGCCACAATGGTCACACACACACACACACAGCCAGGACAGGAAGCAAGTGACTGGGGCCTCAACTCAAACTTGATTCCCTTCTTAACTTCTGTGATCTGCTAAGGGTAAGAAGCAGTGGGGCGGGGGGGGATATAAGAGCAGAAAGGAGCAGGTACCATGAGGCTGGTTCCATTTCTGTCCAAATGGTGTCAGGCTGCAAGTCTTGTAGGTGTCTCTAGTGGGAGGCTTGGCAAGTGGGCAAGGAGAAGCATGTGAGAAACGCCAGTCAAGGGACTTATTTCTGTTCATGAGGTGATTGGTTTGTGCTTTAAATTGAATGTCTATGTAGAAAAATAAATGTCTATAACCATGAGTGTTCATAATCACAGGACTGATAAAGAGGTCTCTTGGTCCATTTCCCATTGGGTCATTTCTAAGACATCAGTCAAAGAATAACAGAAAGGATGCCCTCTGTTCCTCTAGTATCTGCTCAAGGAGACCTTTTTTAATGGAAAAACTCAACATTATTTTTCCTCTCCAAAAAGAGCACTACTGGGAGAACAGAAGAGGTTGGGTAAATAACTTATACGGTATATTTGTCATTAAGTTCTCAGTCTCACCTAACTTGGTGACGTCTCAGGAAGCTGAGAGGGTGCACGGACTGTCCCTCTGGGATCCAGCCCCTCATGTCCTTTTTCCATATCTTTCAACTTGAGGGAAAATCTCCTTCAGTGAGATGTTTGGCAGGTGATGTCACACGTGTGTGTTCCCCTCCCATTTCAAGGCTCCCGGCATCTGTTGAACAACCCGGGGGACCTGCTCCCAGCCACCTCTGCTCACTCCCCCAAATTCCCCCTCAGCTAGGCCTGGCCCCCAGGCAGCTAGAAACACCCACCTGTGCCCATAGCCACATGCACATTTAGCATTGGGCTTCATCCTTTATCCCATTCAAGAATGTCCCTTAAGGGACCCTCTGCCCAAATAAATGTCTTTGTTTTTAAATTTTTTTATTGACAGATAAAAAATTGTATGTATTTATAAGATACACCTTTTTTAGATTCTACATATAAGTGAGATCATGCAGTTTGTCCTCTGCCTGGCTTATTTATCTAGTGTAATGTATTCCAAGTTCATCCATGTTGTAAATGACAGGACTTCTTTCCTTGTTAAGGCTGAACAATATTCCATTGTGTATATGCACCATGTTTTCTTTATCCATTCATCTGTTGATGGATGTTGGGTCGATACCTTGTCTTGGCTATCACGAAGAGTGCTGCAGTACACATAAGATATCTCTTCCTCAACATACTGATTTAGTTTCCTTTGGCTATATACCCTGAAATGGGATTTCTGGATCATACGTTAGTTCTATTTTTAACTTGAGGAACCTCCCTACTGTCTTCCATAACGGCTGAACTCATTTACATTCCTGCCGACAGTGTACAAGAGTTCCCTTTCGTTCACATTCTGCCCAACACTTGTTATCTCTTGACTTTTTGATAACAGCCATCCTAACAGGTGTGAAGTGATATCTCATGGTGGTTTTAATTTGCATTCCCCCATGATCAGTGATGTTGATTATATTTGTAAATCTTCTTTTGAGAAATGTTTTTTCTGGTCCTCTGCCCACTTTAAAATCAGATTATTCGTTTTCTTGCTACCGAGCTGAGTTCCTTATATATTTGGGGTATTAATCCCTTATCATATGTATGACTTACAAATATTTTCCCCCATTCTGTAGGTTGTTTCTTCATTCTACTGATTGTTTCCCTTGCTGTGCATGAGCTTTTTAGTTTGATACCATCCCATTTGTCTATTTTGGATGTTGCTGCCTGTGCTTTGGGGATCTATCTAAAAATCTTTGCTGAGATCCATGTCAAGAAGCTTTCCCCCTGTGTTTTCTGTTAGTAGTTTTACAGCTTCAGGCTTCACATTTATGTCTTTATTCCATTTTGAGCTGACTTAATGCCTTCTTATCATTGCAATTTTCACACTTTCCCTTAAGATTTGATCTCCTGGTTTCCTTTCCCATGGGCCTACTTGTTCGGTCTTCTTTTTCATTTATTTAGACCAGGCGTCCTCAAACTATGGCCCGCAGGCCACATGCCGCCCACCTAGGACATTTATCCAACCCCCCGGGTGTTTTTGCCACCGCTGCCTGTCCTGCTTAGCAGCTGACTCTTCTCGGGCCCACAGTGCACACTCTCCAACGGTCTAAGGGACAGTGAACTGGCCCCCTGTTTAAAAAGTTTGAGGACCCCTGATTTAGACCATATTTACTTATATTGCCAGTTTAGTTTTTTTGTTATTACTTTTCTCTTCTTCTCCTTGCTTGTCACCTTAGAATATCTTAGGCCAGCGGTTTTTAACTTGGGGAAGGAGGCAGTGTGTGGAGTAAGGGGGTGATCTGGCAATATCTAGAGACACTTGTAGCTGTGACAACCCAGGGGTGGGGGTGGGGGAGACCGTACTCACATCTAGTAGGTAGATGCCAAAGATGCTACTAAACGTGCTATGGACAGGATAGCCCCACAACACAGAATTATCAAGCCCAAAATGTGAATAGTGTCAAGGTTGAGAAATCCAACCTTGTACTATCAACAGAATTATGGCTGTAGAGACATGTTTCTGTCCTTTCTTCCACTCTTAGTGTTTTACTTTCTGGAAAGTTCCTCCTCCCTCCCACACAAAAACAAATTGGGGAAAGCGATTGTGCATGTCTTCAAAGCAGGGCACATGTACTGTCAAAGAGTAAACAGATAACCTGAAGAGTCTTAGAAATTAAGGTGGCCATGATCACTTCAAGATCTTCCATGATCTAGTACCTACTGCAGGTATCTTAGCATTATAAATGGGGATCCTGATTGCTATATTATGTGGAAGAAAGAGCTATCACCTTAAAAATATGGTCTGAAGACTGTTGAAAGGATTTTGAGTATCAGAGGAAAAGGAAGAAGACAGATAGAAGACACAGAAGACAAGAGAACCCAACATCAAGAGTCAAGACTGGAGACAGCCATTAGAGACTCCAGATCAAAGGGCGGAAGTGGAGATAAGGAGAAGGCGGGAGGCTTAGAGGCTGCCTGAGCTGGTGAGGATGGTGACCAGGTGACTGATAGGAATGTGCCCGAAGCCCAAGAAGGAAAAAATTCCTACAGAGGCCAGAAGATTCCCTAAGAGAGAAGCTAAGCATTGGAGGGGAGCATGGTGGACCAGGAAGAGCAGTAGGCTGTGGCTGGGACTACAGTAAGGATGTGTGAGGTGAGGAATAGCTAGGACCACTAGGAAGCGTTTCTTTGGAAAGATACCTAGGCTCAGGCACAGGGCACTCAGGTTACTAGCAGAGGCCATGTGCCTGGCTCTCCCAGGTGGTCTCCGCACATTATCCTACCTGCATGGGATAGGCTGACTCCATCGATGAAATCACTGAGGCTCAGACTTTAGAAACTAAAACAAGAATTTTAAAACATAGAAAGACCAAAGAAGAAAACGAAGGTTACATAGCCAATCATGCTAGCTGAGTCAGGATTAAAACAGAGGGGTATTTATTGCTTTCCTCTAAACCATGTTAAGCTAACTCATTAATACACTACCATTCTTTTAACTTGCCTCACTATGTGTATTTTTCATTTGTCATTTCAGAATATTAAGGGGGTACAAATGTTTCAGTTACACAAATTGATTTTGTACTGTTTGCGTAAAGTTATAACTGTGCCCATCCCCCAGATAGTATACGTGGTACCCATTAGGTGTGAATTTACCCAGCCTCCTCCTTCCCTCTCTCACCTGCTTGATTTCCGATGAATGTCATTTCCATATGTGTGCATCACTGTTGATCAATTAGTTCCAATTTAATGGTGACTACCTGTAGTGTCTGTTTTTCCATTCTTGTGATACTTCAGTTAGAAGAATGGTCTCCAACTCCATCCAGGTTAATACAAGAGGTGTTAGTTAACCATCTTTTATGGCTGAGTAGTACTCCATGGTATACATATACCATATTTTATTAATCCACTCATGTATTGATGGTCACTTGGCTTGTTTCCACATCTTTGCAATTGTGAATTGTGCTGCTATAAACATTTGAGTGCAGGAGTCTTTTTTATGGAATGTCTTTTTTTCCTTTGGGTAAATACCCAGTAGTGGGATTTCTGGATTAAATGGTAGTTCTGCTTTTAGTTCCTTGATGTATCTCCATAATGAAATTTTCTCTACCTTGAGTTTGGAGTTGGCCATCTGAGCTGACCACAGGCCAGGCAGAGCAGAAGCCATGGTGGGGAAGAGATGCAGGAGAGAAGAGATGGTGGGCAGAGACCATTCAAGAGCTCCATCACTGGGTAGTGACAGTGCAGAGCAAACATCCACCATTTGGTTCATAGGGTTGGTGATCTAGATTTCAAGTAGAACATAAACCATATCTAACAAAAAGGAATTCCCTCTCCCATTCACACTGCAGAAAGATAAGCTGGGGGTCCACACTCCTTTCTCCCCACTTCCTCTGTGCCTGTCATGACCGTGTAACCAGATTCTCATGACTCTCTCGCCAGCACCCCGTTTCCCTTCCCAGCTTCTTCTGCCCCGAGAGCCACAGAGAGTGTGCCTGCTTGATCACACTCCACAAAGCATGTCAGTGATGAGCCGTCAGTGAATTTACCGCATGGTCCATGTGTAAGCGATACCGTGTTAGAGATGGCCTGGAACACAAAGATGATATGGCATGAAGTGACCTCCAAGGAACTTACTGTCCACTTTAGGGAGGCAGAGCCCAAGCATGAAAAATAGTCCCCAAATTGAAAATTGCGTGGCACTTCACCAGTACAAGAGCGGTCACACGCAGGTCAGAAAAGCAATTGCTTGCTGAATGGGAAGCCGTGATCTCAGGAGGCAGGAGTAGGAGATGAAAACAGAAGTCATTTTATTCCAGGGCTGGGGAAGACAGAGGACATGAAATAAATGAGACAGCCAGTGTGGTGGCTACACAAAACACTAAAAGAGTTACTGCAGCTCACCAGTGAACGGCGAAATTGAAAGCTTTGAAGGCTGCGGTGAGAAGGGTTGTCTTGAACCTGCAGAATAGGGAGTCCTAAACTTGGCAGCAAATAAGAGTCCCCTGGGGTGTTTGTTAACATGCAGATTCCTGGCACCCAAGCCGAGAAACTAGGATGAGTCAGGTGGGGGCCCAAGAATCTGCATTTTAATAGCTCTGTAGCTCCTAGTCGTACTTTGAGAAAAATTTTGTGACAGGAAGTCTTTAACTGGTTTTGATGAAGTCAAAGCGGAATCTTTATGAAATTTCAGGCCTGAGCAAAATTTAGCAAAACCTGTTACTAACAGCTGACAATTGGCACTGCCTCTGGAGAGACCTACACAATCTAGATCAGGCGTCCTCAAACTACGGCCCTCGGGCCACATGCGGGCCGCCTAGCACATTTATCCGGACCTCCGGGTGTTTTTGCCACCGCTGCCTGTCCTGCTTAGCAGCCGACTCGTCCTGGGCCCACAGTGCGCACTCACCAACTGTCTGAGGGACAGTGAACTGGCCCCCTGTTTAAAAAGTTTGTGGACCCCTGACCTAGATGGTGAGTTCTGCAAGTTCAATCACGTACTATGGACATCCTAGGTAGTCTGTCAGTTTTCAGGTAATGCTAGCTGCTATTGAAATGTGACTCAAAAACATGCATTTTAAAGTGCATGCCGAAAGATCCCACTGCAAGTCTGAGATCACAGCGGGTTTAGAACACTCAAATACAGGCTCCGAATTCTGTACCATCACACAGAACCAGCCAGTTTCTGAAAAATGTGAACATGTGTGAGTTCCAACTGTGAGATGCAGATGTTTGCATTGCTCGGGAAGACCCTGTTTGGGCTGGGGGGGGGGGTGTTTTTGTTTATTTGTCGCATCTCACCCCTCCCCCACCATGTCCTGGCACCGAACCTAATTTAGACTCTTCTGAATCCCTGAGGGTGTTCCCAGTTGAGACTTTCACATACATCCCTTAACTGCTTCAAACTTTCCTTCCCTCTGGAACATAAAGGAATTCCCTTCTCCATTAGCAGGGTGGCTGGTGTTAAACCAGGCCCTGGGGAATAAACCCGGCTCAGCTTAAACATTTGCACTTCCATCCAGATTTACTCTAACGTGGCCTCTCCCAAAGCCCTTGCCATTCCAGGTGTGGTCTTTGGACCACCAGCAACAGCATCCCACCTGGGAACTTTGTTAGACGTGCAGAATCTCGGGCACCAGCCCAGACCTGCTGAATTATATCGTCTACATTTTCTTGAGCGCTCCAGTTATTTGGGTGATTTTCACACATATTAACATTTTAAGGAGCACCGTCCTAAATAAATCTCCCTCCTCCAACCAGGCCTTTCTGCCCCAAGGCGCTTGCAGAATGGGGCAGTGGAATCAGTTTCAGGGGGACAGGGGGGACGGGGGGCTCACCCCCTCCCCTCCCCCCTCCCCTCCCCTCCCCTCCCCTCCCCTCCCTTCTCAATGTTCTCCCAGCAGCTGCACCTGCAGGGTTTTCACTTCTCTGGGAAACAGACCACGTCCTTGCCTCTAGGGTGGGGCCGCCCTGCCTCTTTTCTCTCAAAGAGCCCGGGATGCTGACAGCCTCAGATGGAGGCATCCTGTTTGTCGAAAAATAAACCGGCAGTTAAAGCAGGGTTGCGAGAGCGAGAAAACCACAGGCCTGCGCGCCGCTGATAACGCGCGGCTGGCAGCTTTTGCAGAAGTTCCGTCGCTGCAGCGCCGCGCCAGGCCCGCGCCACCGCCTCCTTTCCTGTCGCCGCCGCTTGTCCCGCCGTTTCTGGCTGTTGCTCTCTCTTTCGGTTGCTTCACCCACTGTTTTTTGCTAAAGGATCCCCTCGCTGGGATGGACCTACCTCCCGGCAACCCCCCCCCCCACGCGGATGCGAGCAGATCCTGGACCCCTAGGGGTGGGGTGGGGGCTGACATGTATGAGCTGTCACGAAAATGACACAGTTTAGGAGAAGCTGAAGTCGCTTTCTCTTCTGCAGTCTATGCAATGCTTTGACCTGGTTTTAGGGGAAAAGAAAGAAAGAAAGAAAGAAAGAACAAAAAGCAAATCCACGTGAGACCTGTCATGTCAGAGTCTGGAGTAAAAGGGACCCAAAAGTCCAATATCCAGATTGCGTTCTGTCTTGGCGTGAGTTGCCCTGGCCTGATTCTGTGCGGTGAATAACTAATGATCAATCTTTCCCTTTCGGGGGGGTATTAAAAGCTCTTTCCCCATGCGCCTGTTTTCAGATAAGCAAAGCAGATGAGAAGCCGGTGGGTACAGGTACAACCACAGTGTTCGCTGGAAACCAAAAGACTTGACCCTCCGAGGCGAAGGGTGTAATTGAGAATTAGCCTGAAAAGAGTTTTCCACGAGCTGAAAACCTTAGCGTTCTCACGGCAGAAACACGACTTCTTTGAGCACTAAGAAGAACCCACACTACAAGAAAAGGGCATCTTGAGTTGCAGAAAATGGCTCCTTTGGGGTTGACTGAGGGTCCCTACGGGAAGTGACGTAGGACTGTTCATGCATGTGTAACCATGCATGAAGGGGTCCCTGTCATTGCTGCAGCCCCTGCAGTCCTCTGAGCCACCCAGACGAGGGTCCTGTCACCGGAGTTCCAAGTTTGCTTTTGTCAATCTTCTTTGTCCAAAACCATAGGGTAGAAGCAGGCTGTACACAGTCACTGATCTTTCTGTGTTTGTTATGAATAGCTTCTCTAGATGAATAAGAACCTACCTTATTTTTAAGGATTTGCAGAGAACCACATAATTTTCCCATTTCCGCCCCTAGAAACGTCTAACACATTTGCTAACCTTCCTGTTGAGCAATTCCTCGTGGCAGTCACTCCGCACTGCTCCACTGGAGAGCCTGTCTGCGTGTCCCATGAACTTTCCCTCCTTTACCTCCCAGCCTTATTCTCTGAATTGTCTGCAAGTTATTCGTGTTTTCCTGCCAGAGGCATCTTTGCTCAACCCAAATATATAGACACCCATATATTTTGGCTAGGCAGATATAGACCCTAATAATGAATAAATCAATTTTACGGTGACATAAAGGAATGAAAACTCAAGTCAAAGGATAGTTGATTCTTAGGGAAGGAGGAGAGGACTGGCCAAGGCCAAGGCTGGCGTGGGCCAGGAACGAATAGTCAGGTGCCCAGCCAGGTGGGGAACGTTGGCTGTCTCTTGAGACTGGCATAGGGCATGGGACACCCCGGGAGAGGAGATGAATCTGCTCAGGTTTTACAGGGCTGGGCCTTGAGAGCTTTGAATACACTCAAGAAGGAACCTCAATGTAGGTTCCTGCGCTTTAGGGCAGGAACTTAACTTTAGTGGGCAACTGCCCAAGCTGATGCATGGTTATTCCCATTATCTAATTTGCAGTCCTCGTAGAAATGCTCTAAATAGACTTCTTTCTCATTTAAAAGCTATCGTAAACAAATGACTACAAAGTGGTCTAAGCTGTGAATAGAAAATAAGAAACCTGATTTTTTTGCTGGTTTGTTTGTTGAGGCAGCCTCTGTCACCCAGGCTAGAGTGCAGTGGCATCATCATAGCTCATTGCAACCTCAAACTCCTGGGTTCAAGCAATCCTCCCACCTCATCCTCTTGAGTAGCTGAGTCTATAGGCACACACTACCATGCCCAGCTAATTTTTAATATTTTTATAGAGATGGGGTCTTGCTATGTTGCCCAGGCCAGGCTGGTCTTAAACTCCTGGTGTCAAGCAATCCTCTTGTCTTGGCCGCTCAAAGTGCTGGGATTACAGGCATGAGCCACCATGCCTAGTCTAATAAATCTATTTTTAACCATATATTTCAGAATTTACACATATACAATTGTAGTGTCCTTCAAAATAGTCCCTCCCCTGTGATTGGGGTGGGAGGAACATTCCAACTGCGCCATTATTATATTAAACATCTTCATATCTTCTGTTTTGAAATGACTTTTAAAGTCAGTTTATTGGTTAAACAAGTAAAATATCCTCCTATTTTTATATTGCATTTCATTTTTGATTGAGATAAATATTACCTGGTTTCATTAGCCACCTTATTTATAACTAGTCTAGATCTTCTGGCTGTTTCTAAAAACCAAATCCATCGCTTATGTTCCAGGCATTGTGGATATTATAGACAATATGCCCTACCCTATGAATTCCAGCTAGATACTAAGAATTTCAGCATCACTAGAAGAAGGTCAAGTTGCAAGGTGACTAGGTTGCAAGAGGCAATATTATCAGCCTATGACATCTTATATATGTGTTTAAAAAGCTGACTTCAAATTACAGTCATACCTTAAAAAGGAAAAAAAAAAAGCCTGGTGCTGTAGTGATGTAGAAATGTAATACCTTTAGGGCACAGACTTAACTATATAACATACTTTTTGAGAAGTTAAAAGGATAAGATGAAGACAGTAAATTAAAATTCTGTGAAGTCTTTTGGAGCTTGCTCGGAGATCATTTTTACCACTGACATGCTCTGATTATTAGTAGCAGGCAGATAAATATATTATGTTGCATTAGGTTATTCGTTACGCTGCTATCTCATGGAGATTTCAAATTATCAAGGCTTAAACAAGATAGAGGTGTGTTTCTCAGTCTTATAGAAGCCTCAGTAGGTTGGTATGACACCTGCCCTGTCACAAGGAACCATGCCCCTTCCACACTGATGGGCTGCTTTCTGAAATGCCTGGCTCTTACCTCATGGCTCAAACTGGCTGCTTTAGCCCCCAACATCACATCCACATTCCAGCCAGCAGAAAGGGAGAATATAGAAAGGGAAGATCTACTCCTTCCCTTGAAGAGCAGGATCTGAAATTTGCCCAAACGCTCCTGCTCACTTCCTATTGACCAGAACCTAAGCAAATATATGGAGACACCTAGCTGTAAAGGGGTCTGGGAAATGTAATGTTTTACTGTATGGCCATGTACCAGGCTAAATATTTGTTTGTTTATTGATTTATATTTATTTAGTATATTGATATATATTTATACTTAGTATAAATACAGTATATATTATATAATTATATGTGATATATAAACTATATAAATATAATAAAATATAATATAAATAGATAATAATTTAATATAACAGATGCATATATGATAAAATATATTTGATTGAATATTTGATTAAACTATAGTTTAATTAGAGTATAATATTTACTACTAAAGAAGTAGTCTGTGATACCCTAAAACTCCTGGTACCCACAAATGTCTGCCTTGTTCTAACTTCCATCCATCCTCAGTCATACACTCACCCCCAGCAGCCACCTCTGTGAACCAAGCAATGACAACCGCATTCCTGTGCCCCAGTCCCTTTCCCCACACTCAACTCCAGTCTTTTCCGCATCCAGATGCACTTGCAGCTGGGGGCAGCCAGGAGAGAAAGCAAAGCCCTGGCCTCGACAGGGCAGGGCTGCTGGGCTGGAGCCCGAAGCGCAGGGAAGCCTTGCTCTGCCCCGCCGGCCCCTCAGGTCAGCTTGGGCCATCTGAGTGTCCGTGACCTCTCTGTGGGGGGGGGACACGATTCTTGGCAGCCTCCCCCCTTGCCATGAAGCTGTGCCTTCAACCTGATCCTCCCACCCAACTGGGAGGAGGAGAGAGTCACAGAGAAGAAGGGAAACCCTCTCTCGCAGAAAAACTGCCTCCTTTTCCTACAGCAATGATGTCTGCGCTCCGAGCAGTTCACGCTTGCATCACCTCGCAAGAGTGGATTGTTCATTTTTGGGAGATTTTGCAAGTTGCTAGTTAAACACAGACATCATTCAAACTTAACTTATATAAACTTAGAGCTAAACACAGGAAACAAATACTCAAAGCTCATCGCTGCCTTATTGTTTCACTACAGTTTGCAATGGTCTATATGCTCTTGGGATTACTCACGTCTCTGATCTCGAAAGGGTGGAAATGCTGTAGCATAAAGTGCGGCTGTAATTGGAACTAAGTGATCGGTGGTAATTGCTGGAATCCGCCAAGGATCTCACTCCAGGCTTGGTGTCCTGGAGGGCTGGTTGTCACGCTCTCCCCAGCCCCATGGGTTCAGGGCTAGGAAGGTGCGGCAGGCGCTGTCCATTCCTCTCCGGTGACAACAGGTGCACTTCGGGTTCTCCCAGGCAGGCCCGGCTGGAGGACCAGTGCCTCCCTCAAAAGCAAGGCCAGGAAGGAGCCTCCTCTGCACCCCCTCGCTCTCTCCTTCCATGCCCTTGCCTGCACACAACCAGGGCAGGCCCTGTAACTCTCTTCAGTCTGTTCCAAGATAAGCCGCGTTCCTTTTCGCAATGTTGCTGTGAACCGTGGAACCACCAATCGGCTCCTTTAAGAAAATTTCTATTATATATGCCCCATCTCAGCTGCCCATTAAGCGACATTCAGTTTGGATGGGACGATGCCCCCAGGAAACTGCTTCTGATGCTCAGGTTGCCTGTTGCACAGCATACGAACATGTAGTTCTTGCTGGTGTGTGTCTTGGAGACCATTGTCACCTGCTCCCAGAATCCTTGCCAGCCTCTTAAAGGACAACTCCCACCCGTCTGGAAGCATCGAGAAAATGGCTCTGAGCTTCCTTCTACATTTATCTTCCTCCACCCTGTGGAAGGAAAGGCACGTCCTTATGGGTGAGATTGGGGAACGTGTGGCATAGGTGTGTTCTCCTCTGTCCCTCTGTCCCCAGGAGGCCTGAGGCAGGGCCCACCTTCCAGATTCTTGTCCCCACTCCAGCTAAGACTGGGTCTCAGGGGTCAGCAGGGGTGAGGCAGGTGCAGCCCCTGCAGCTGGCGGGGTAGTCACTGCAGGGACTTCTCATGGTCCACACTCAGGTAGGGACTGGAAGAAACTCCATTTGGGCTCTTTCTGCATCAAAACTAAGCCGTGTTCTCCAACTCATCTCTACAAGCAAAATCTTGATACTTCTCCATTCGATTGCAAGGGTTTACTTCTCAGTTGCTTCAGAGCTTGACGTGGGGAAGACAGTAACGTTTGGCTCCATGTATTTCCATAGTGTATGTGTGTGCACACGCACAAACATGCATGATACCCACAGTGTCTACTGAACTTGCTGTGTTTGGAGTTTCTGTCATTATTGCTTATTCCACAAATAGCAAGCAAACAAATTTTCCCTGATAGCAAAAAAAAAAAAAAAATCAGTGCCTAGAAAGTTAAAACCATCTCATTTATTGAGTTAGTTCATAAACATTTATGCAATGCCTGCTGTATACCAGGCATTGTTCTAAATACTTTGCAGGTAATAACTGGAGTCATCCTCCAAATAATCTCTACATTGGAGATACAACTATTTGCCCTATTTTACAGATAAGAAAACTGAGGCACAGATTGGTGCCCAGGGTTATGGGGCCTGACCAAGACTGTCTCCGTGGCTCAGTTTCACTTTGCTGGTCACAGAGAATGAGCATGCCTCAAAACCTAGGGACAGGGTGCCTACCCAGTGGGCATTGCCAAAATGGAGTCTTCTCGTGAAGAAAGACTAAAGCCGTATGTGCTCCTACCTTCCCAAAGTTGGTCCCCAGGTACCTTGAAGGTGCCTTCATGTCCCCAGCATGAAGGTAAGCTGGGGATGATGTGAAGCCCCAGATTCCACCGAGGGACCCCATTTTCCTTCTCCAAGACCACTGAACCTTGGAAGAACTTTCTATAGATTTCCATAGAAGCGAATGGCTCTTTTAAAGTTTGTAAGTAAATTATATCTTGGTTAAGCAAGCTACTACTTTAAGGGCACTATTTAAGCAAATTTACAGGCTTCATTTATTTAGTCACTTGGTATTTTTTTTAAATCAAGATTTTCACTTGCACCTCAGCGCAGACCACAGAGATCCAGTTCTGGCTTAAATCTGAAACTGAGACAGAGGGCAGAGAGGGCAAGAGAAAGAAGTTGATGCAGCAGCGGCCAGGTGACAGTGACATTTGCAATTTCCCCTGCCCCAGTCCCAAGTGGACAGTGAGACTCAGAAAGGACAGTGAGACTCAGAGAGGATAGTGAGACTCGGAGAGGACAATGAGACTCAGAGAGGACAGTGAGACTCAGAGAGGATAGTGAGACTCAGAGAGGACAGTGAGACTCAGAAAGGACAGTGAGACTCAGCAGGCAGCAGCGCCAGGGCCCTGAGTTTTCTCTGGTGCCCCGGGAGAACTTTTGCATGACCAAACCGCTCCAGGTGTCAGTGCCTGGCACTTTCTCCTCCCAGTTCTCACCTCTGCTGGCTTTGCTTTCTGGATAAAGCACCTCAGGAACATCACCTGGGGCCTCAGGGATTAGGACTAATTAAATCTCTCCTTAGGAGCTGCTTTCCAAGTAAGGGCACATCAAACCCAAACAGCAAACCAACCACTGTGTTTTCTCTACCTGGGACACTGTGGCCCAGGACTGCTGTCTACTCCACTGGAAAGGGAGAAATGTTCCAGGGATCATCCTTCCTGTGTTTCCAGGCCCCCTGGAGAGCAAGGTCAAGATGGGGAGGAAATGGTGAAGACTTTCTTTAGAGAAAGAGCAAATTAATGCTATTTCTATTTTAAAAAACAAATCTAATTGTAACTTCGAAGGATTTAGAGAATGATACTTTTTCAATTCTTTTTTTGCTTTCTATACAGTATCAATCATTTTGGGGGGAAGGACCCATGTCTTGTTTTGTTGTTTCCTGTGTCGGAAATACCTGAACTTGGGAAACCCTGGGATCCAAGACGAATCCTGGTTTTCCTGAGACGGCGCGGACAGCCCATTTTCTGCACCACGGTTACCAAATTTGTCATAAATATGACAGCTTCCTGATAGGGGCTTTCCATTTCTACAGCCAAGCAGCCCTCTGCTAGAATATTCTGGGTGCAGGAGAAAGTTGTTGCTGCTTTTGTTCTGGCTACCTACCGTCTTGGCTTCTGCGGGTTTGGGCTGATGATTAACCAGCCAGCAGGCTGACCCGGGGGTTGTCCCTTCCCTGGAAGGTTGTTTGAATAGGATCTCACTCATCTTCCTCGGGCGTGGAGTGTTCCCCATGATCCGTGTGAGCCGCAGAGACACGACGTCAAGGAGCTTCACTGCATTTATTTGCTGCAATTACAGAACACCTTTCCTGAATATAGACAATCTCAGAATTTTTCCAAAGGACTTTGGAAAACACACATTGAATGATTTTAATAAATTATGATAAATTGAATAATGTAAAGCTAATATAAAGCAACAGCTTTATATTAAGCTGTTGCTAGATTGCTCCATGTACTGTCAGCATGATGCTAGGCTTCTTGCAGACACGAAACAGAGCTATGTAGCTTTTGTCTCCCAGAAGGTAAGGTATCTTTGGGGACAGAAGACATACACATGTGGGATAGTTGGGTAGCATCCCCAAAATGCCCAGGATTAAGCAGACATGCAATAATATCACAGCCGCTCAGAGGACTGGCAGGTCAGATGGTGTCTGGAGCTATCGGAGAGGCCTGGGCTAAGTTAGGACTTAGCCATTAAGACGGAGAGCAGGGAAAAGTGTGCAGAAAAGGAGAACAGCAAATCCAAGGGAGGAAGTACTAAGTGTCTGCTTGAGTACAAGGAGTTAATCACTTTGACTAAAGGGGAATGCCATGTTGGGAGATAATGATGAGTTGGTTGGACCAATCTAAATTAGTCCAGGCCAGTCTAAGCCAGATGGTAGGACTTCATCCTGAAGGCTGAAGTTGTTGTAGGGAAGTTATTCCCTGCTTCCCTTCATCCCCAAAGAAAACCAAGCTGCTTTTATTCAAACAACTATTGCAGGTTGAGGGTCCTTGGAAAGCCAGCCCCAGGCTAAGTCTTAGGGTTCCAAAAAGATAAAGATAAGCCCCATCCTGGTCTCATGCAGGTTTGCTGCAGACAGTTGCGCAGGTTGGGCACTGCACAAAGGCACCCAGCTGAGGGGACAGTGAAGACTAAAATCCAGCCTGGGCTCCACTTGCCAAATCAAGGGTTCCAGCATGAGGGGATCATCCACTCACCAAGCTGTGCAACCATGGAGCTGCGTGTGTCCAGAGTGCCTTATTTAATTCCCCCAAATTAAGTGATAATTCAGACAATATCAGATCACCTTAATAAGTCAAATTACTTGGCAGGCCTACAGAGGAAAGGTTTCTCATGGAAGATTTGTAAGATGTATGTGTTAGTTTGCTAGGGCAGCTGGGCGGGCTCAAACAACAGAAATCTGTTCTCTCCCACTTCTGGACGCCACAAGTGCAAGATCAAGATGTCGGCAGGAGGCCGGGCCCGGTGGCTCACGCCTTTAATCCTAGCACTCTGGGAGGCCGAGGTGGGAGGATCGTTCAAGGTCAGGAGTTCGAAACCAGCCTCAGCAAGAGTGAGACCCCGTCTCTACTTAAAAATAGAAAGAAATTAATTGGCCAATTAAAATATATATAGAAAAAAAATTAGCCGGGCATGGTAGCGCATGCCTGTAGTCCCAGCTACTTGGGAGGCTGAGGCAGGAGGATCGCTTGAGCCCAGGAGTTGGAGGTTGCTGTGAGCTAGGCTGATGCCACGGCATTCACTCTAGCCTGGGCAATAAAATGAGACTCTGTCTCAAAAAAAAAAAAAAAAAGATGTTGGCAGGGTTGGTTCCTCCTGAGGGCCATGAGGGAAGGACCTGTCCAAGCCTTTCTCCTTGGCTTCTAGATGGTCATCTTCTCCTGGTGTCCTCACACAGTCTCCCCTCTGTCCCTGTCCCCCCAAACCTCCTCTTCTTGCCACAACCGTCAGTCATATTGGATCAGGACACAACTGTAGAACCTCATTTTAACTTGGTTACTTCTAGACATCTCTGAATAAGGTTTCATTCGGGGGCACTGGGGGTTGGAACCTCAAGATATGAACTTTGGGGTGGGGTACAATTCAGCCCATGCCACACCATACTGTCCCTATGGTTCCTTGATTTAACACACCTGTTATGGGTGCCCATTCACATGTGAGCCTCTAGGGTCACCTCCGTCCAGCCACCCTCCCCTGGCGCCCCCTTTAGAAGGGAAGCGGCCTCATGTGTGAGCACAGAAGTGGAAGCGGGCTCTGCACCTGTCGCCTGCGTAAGCTCTTAGGGACAGGGGCCGTGTCTTCATCTTTGCGTGAAGGGAAAACTGGTTTTCAGGGTGTGATTTCAGAGTCCGGGTACCCTTTCTGTCCCCAAAGCTAGCAGCCCTTCCAAGCCAAGTGGACGGTTCCACAATTAAATCTCCACTCTTTAGCTAAAGACCATTATTCCTTTCTGGAATAAAGGGCCGTTGGTCATTTGTACCCCGTGTGAGCACCCCGCAGATCATTTCCTGAAAGGCGGCTGTGATAAAAGTGAACTGGGGAACCCGGAGCTCTGAGAAAGCTGGAGAACGCAGCCCACCGGGTGCTTCGGTCCCCAAAACGTAGACCCAGAGTGATTCGCAGCAGGACAAACTTCAGGAACACTGTCGTACACTGCTCCTTTTATAGATCAGCACCCTCTGGCCCAGAGAGGTAAAGGAACTTGTCCAAAGTCACACAGGACAGCATGAAAACTAGACCTCAGGCGTCCTCATTTCCTTATTTCCAATTCAGTACTCTTAGAGCTTGTCACAACTGGCACCGGCACCAATTTTCTGATCGTTGCTGCGTGAATGCAAACGAGCCTAATCCTTCACCGAAGCCTGGCGCTCCAGCCGTCTGCAGACTGACGGTGCAATTGCCTTGCCCCTCTCCTTTCAGCCCTTTCATTCGCTCAGAGCTCCCCGAGCACACCACGCTTTGTATTCTTAGGTCCCCACACACCAGGCAGGTTCCGGGAATTATTTACATGTGAAATCCGCGTGTGCCGATGTGCTAGAGCACCCCAAGACGTTGCATGTTGACGTCTCTGATCTCGACTCTGGAGAGAAAGGCTGTGTCCCTCTCAAAGGCATGTCCTACCCTAAGGAAGGGAGGTCTGGGTGAGGAGAAGGCACGGCACGGTGCACAGGCGGGGACCGTCCCCCCCTTGGTCCTGCATCACTAGTGAGCCCAGCTTGATTGCAAGGGTGGCCGCCCGGTCCCCTTCGCCTCTCTTCCATTTAAATCCCCCGCCCCTGCCATCGCCTGCTCTCTCGCCCTCCCTCCGCCTTTTCTTTTTTCTTTTTTCTTTTTTTTTTTTTTTTTTTGAGACAGAGTCTCGCTTTGTTGCCCAGGCTAGAGTGAGTGCCGTGGCGTCAGCCTAGCTCACAGCAACCTCAAACTCCTGGGCTCAAGCAATCCTCCTGCCTCAGCCTCTCGAATAGCTGGGACTATAGGCATGCGCCACCATGCCCGGCTAATTTTTTTTTTACATATATATATTAGTTGGCCAATTGATTTCTTTCTATTTATAGTAGAGACGGGGGTCTCGCTCTTGCTCAGGCTGGTTTCGAACTCCTGACCTCAAGCAATCCGCCCGCCTCGGCCTCCCAGAGTGCTAGGATTACAGGCGTGAGCCACCACACCCGGCCACACCTTTTCTGGGCTTCACCGGCTCGTGCCCGCGCCCAGGCCATGGTGACTCTGCTCACACACACAGGGCACATGCTGCAGGACCCCCAGGTTCTGGCACAACAGAATCCTCACGCTGCTAACTTAGGACCCCTCCGCTGGGAAGGACCAGAGGAGCCCTGGATGATGGCGCCTTGCATAAGAGGCAGGAGGTCCCCGGCTGTTTCATCAACACTGTCTGTGTCCCCTAGGGGAGAAGAAGAAGGAGGAGGAGGAGGGAACGCAAATGCATCGATTTTACAATTTGCCTGAGTTCAAGAAAGGGAAAGGCTGCTGCTCTTTCCTCCTCCTGCACACACTTCCCTCGTCTTAGGGTCCAGATCTTCAACCACGTCTGCAGCTGGCACATGGCAGGCAAAACGAACTCCCACGCTCCATCCCATACGCCTGATTCCCACAGAGGACCTGATTTGAACAGAAAACTTTACTCAAGCCCCAACCAACTGACTTTCCAAGGCTCTTTCGGAGAGAAGCTGTTTGCGAGAAGCTGAGAACTTCCTGCAACGCTTGTTCCACACGGGCCATTTCACCTTGTAGTCATACCCCATGCGTGAGAGGAGCAGGCAGCCTTAAATACAGTGCCGTGTTGCGTTGCAAACAGACAGCCATGTGAGTGTAGTTAAGTATACCCATGGCCTGTCCTGGGCGAAACTGCAAAACATTGTTTCCACTGTGCCCAGCACCCCAGTTTTGTCTCTTTCCCATCAATGGGCCCTGGAGAGGTGTCCAAAGCTGTGTTTTGGGGACCAGGCTGCTTGGGCACTTTTGAAGCCTGAGTCACCATGCACTGAGGGTGCTACTGTAATCAAATAAAACGCGCATCAAAGGTAGCCCAATACACATTCAATCATTTCTGTAACCGCCGCTGGGCTGCAGAGTGTGGAGTAAAATAGCTCATGCATTGGAGTCATAAAGACCAAGGTTTAACTCTATGCCCTATCCCTAACTAGCTCTTGCCCGTCAGTGACCTGTCCATCTCTCTGAGTCTCAGTTTTGTCATCTGTAAAACAAGGGACAACACTTAACCCACAGGGATCTCGGGAAGTTAACGGGAAATGATGGACGTAATACACTCTTCTGGTCCGGGGCTTAGAACACAGTAGGTGCTCAATAGATGCACCTTCGCTTCCTCCTTCCTATGCGATCGATCACTAGGGATGCAAGGTAGGAAATTGACTTTTGTCCCATCAGACTCTGTGAGCAACTTGCGAGTGCCGGTTATGAGCATGTATGTGCGATGTTCACACCTTGCCCGACCCCCGGCCACGCCACTGCCAGCTTTATATCTCATTGTTGGTGAGCAGGCAAATCCTTCTACTAGGGGGACACAGATGGTGTTGATAAAGCTCCCATAATCCTTCCAGACCCACAGACCCCCCCAGTAAACATTCTCTCATCTCATAAATATACTCAAGAGCTTCTCATACCAAAAACAGGGGGGAGGGAGCTAAATACCTAAACGTCCTCTCTTGACTTTCCTGTAAGAATAACAGCAAAATTATTATCATTAGTATTGCATGGTGCCTATTCTAAGAACTTTCCATATAGTAAGTAGTAAAAATCCCCACAGCAACTGCTGAGTTAGGTGGAGCGATGATCCCTGAGTTACAGGTGAGGAAACTGAAATGTAAAGGGACTCGGGGACCCGCCCAGGGTCTCGCAGCCTGTGGGGAGGAGGCAGAGCCGGTGCACAGCTCGGGCAGTCTGGCCTCAGAGTCCCTGTGCCGACCCGCTCCACGCTCCACGCTGCTGTCTTTGCTCCACCAGCTGCTTTCTCTCTTCGCTTCTCTAAACTTGCCGAGAGTGGGGTGCACGTGCTCCTTCGTTTCCTTGGTTCCTGCGGGATGGCTGTGCAGGTTGTGCTGCGTGGGCCCTGCCACCCCAACCCTGGGGAAGTGGAAGGTGGGAGCCCAGGCTCTGAGGGAGAGATGCTCAGACAGTCACGACAGTGCAGCATCGGTCCCCCAAGGGGTCCCCACGGGGAGCTGCGTGGTCTACAGCACCCAGAAAAGCAAATGAGTCTCCTCACCTCAACAGGGAGGGCTTGGCCCCATTTGTGACTGGAAAGCAGAGCGACAAGGATGTCCTGACGGTGCCCATGCAGGAGGCTCCGATTTGCTAAAATGGTTGCAGTTATCAACTCACATATCGCAAAGCCCACTGGGCCAGTGGTTTCTAAGGGCTCTCCAGCCTGAACGTTTCAGGGTTCTGGGTTTTCAGTCCCACTGATGAAGAAAAAACCTTTATCATACACATTATGCTGGACTTTCCCGGGAACTCTTTGGAGGTAAACTAAGCAAGGATGATGAACTCTCTGTAGTCGAGGAAACTCACTGTTTTCATAACAGGGAGTTATGAAAAGTGCCCAAGGCACAGAGATGACAGGCATTGAAACTGGATTAGAGTGGAGGTCACCTGACTTCTAATCAAGTGTGTATGCCTCACTGCCTCCTCGCCCAAGCAGTTGCATCTCCCGAGCAGGATGGTCACAGGTATGATTCAGTAGCTGGAGGAGATTGAAATATTGGACGGATTATATATGGCACTCAACATGAAAACTGGACACTTAGATACCAGATGAAATTGTCCATTTCTTTAAAAAAAAAAAAACAGTTAATCAAGGTTCGGGTCACTCTAGCTAATCAGTATATTGATTTTTAAAATACTGTTTACTTTCATTTCTTATTGCAAATGTTCATCGCAGAATCTTGCAAAATCAGAAATGTTTAAAGATGAAGTTAACATTATCCATAATACTAGTAGTTATCCCAAATCTCCTGTTAACAGTTTAACGTCCCTTTTTCCACTATGTTTAAATGCACTTTTATTTGGCATTATGCTCAAAGTTCTGCTAAGTTCTGCTTAGTAAACTAATTTTATCCCTTTTAAAATGTTATGAATATTTTCAAGCCATTAAAAATTCTTCTAAACTATTACTATTGCTATATAAAACTATTATGTGTGCATGGATTTCCATAATGCAGTAATCTACTTAATTGTTGATAATTTAGGTTGTTACTAACATTTCACTGTAATAATGTTACAGTAAACATCTCTGAACACAATCTTTGGGTGTATTTCTGACTATTGCCTTAGGATAAGTTCCTAGAAGTAGAAATGCTGTTTCAAACACTGTGGGCATTCTTAAGAGTTTTGATAGTGACATATCACCCCTTCTGGAAAGACTATACCAATTTACATTCCAACCTGCAGTGCATGAAAGTGGCTACTTTTTCTTTACTCTTATCATCCCTGGATATAAACTTCATTTTTTTTTTCTTTTTTCATTATGACTCATCTCCAATTTGGGGGTCTTGAATAAACTCATCTCAGAGGTAGCTTTCACCTCTCACTTCAGTGTCTCAGAGTCACTCTGTTACCCTGGTAGCTGTTCCTTACTGTTTGCAGATGTACGAAAAGCATACAATGGATACAGTCAGTTGGCATTCAGTTAGAAACAAGACTTGCATGTGTATTTAAAGGTGCCCATGTGTTAGTCTTATTTAGATTAGATTTTATGACATTCAAGTGCCAACCCTCAAATGTGACACCTTAGCCTGTCTCTGCTCTGGAATACAAGGGTAAAAATCCAAGCTACATCTGTAGACCTCCAATATAATTTCATTTATTTACAAGTACCAATGGTTTAAAAAAGGCAGGACATTTTAAAAGAAGGCAAAAGATGTAGTTGTGTATATTGATACTGGGATAGTATGTTTGCCAACATGCAATACCATGGACATTTGCATTCTTCAGTCATGGCAAGAACTGGGCTCAGCCAACTGTAGTCCATGGGCCAAATCTGGCCCACCACCTGATTTTGTACAAAGGGTTTTATTGGAACACAGTCATGCCCTCTTATTTAGGTATTGTCTATGGCTGCTTTCTTGCTGCAACAGAGTTGAGTAGTTTGGGTAGAGACTATACCCACAAAGCCTAAAATAGTTCTTATCTGGCCTTTTATCACAAAAGTTTACTGATCTCTGATTTATATTCCACTTTGCAGTATCTTAAGGGTTTTCACTCTAAATACCTCCTTTTCTCTTTCCCATGCTGTTGTGAGAGAGTGTGGACATTGTTATTCATCTCAATGTATAGATGTGCAAATGAATCTCTTCAAGGTTAAATTATTCTCCAAGGTCATGCTCAGCTTACATGAGGAGGAACTGAAGTTTGAATTTCGATCCTTAGATATGAAATCTGTGATCTCATAGTTTCTAGATGCAAATGGCCACTATATTTTGCACCTTATATTTCCTTTCAAAATTCTCCTCATGGCCTCTTTCTCTTTGGTAACGTATGTGTGGTCATGGTGATGACATACACGAGTAGAGTTTATCCAGTATCTAGGTCCATATAGAAATAAAACACATAGTTTAACAATTCTTTTTAACTGGATTACAATATATATTAAAAGACAGTCAAGAGTGCTAAAAGTAGATACCATTCAAGCCAATCTTTCTTCAATGATTCAGAGACCCGAAATATCTTCAGAAATACTTTTGAGGCATGTGAAAATCTATGAATTTCTCATGGCTCAGAATTATAGGTGTGGGAGACTATTCTCAATCCCCACCCTGTAATATCCCTTAAAAGTGGTTTTTCACACACACAAAAATAATTCCCCACCATAAATGTATTAATATTCCACTTGGTTTTCTCTCATAGTTGCAGAAAAGAAAAATAACATGGGCATTTGAGCTTATGTACTGCTGGATCTGAAATGGGAATGGACTGGAAATCTCATCATTAACAACTAAAATCTAGAGCAAGGCACTGAGACGCACACACAGATAATAGATGCACGTGCCGACCAATGTTTTTTAACTTCCCTGTTAAATTTGAACCTCACGTTAGATATGGGGGATTAAGCTAACGAACACATTTACTTTAGTAAACTATTAAAAAAAAAACAACACCCTAATTCAAAGTTTGTTTCTGACCAGCTCCCTCCTTAATCCAATAGCACCTGCCAGAAGACATCCAATAACCCATTCTTTAGGTCCGAGGAAAAACGTACAAAGGAGAAAGCCGTGCCTGGAAGGACTCATGTTACAAGCCAGCTGCTTTCCAGAATCCGTTAAGCTTTAGGGTCCAGATCTCTTTTTGTGGCTTTCTACAGACTTTATTTGAACAGAGAAATTACGACAACGCCGCCCACATAAAAGCCACGCAAAGAAGCTAGTTGGGAGTAGAGAAGGTGCCCAAAATCTTACCTTGCTTTAAAACGAAATGGTAATTAGTAAGAATTCTCTTCTGTTTCTCGGTGATAAATGCTCTTCTGCTTCCCATCACTGTCGAGGTGATGAAACGTGTCCATGAAGGAGTCCCCCCGACGGTCAGCAGAGCTCTGGTCCCCAGCCAGTGGCTATGGGGGGGGGCTGCTGAAACCTCGTCTGCCATGTTTTTATTAATGGAGGTTTATCACCTACCTTCCTCTGCTTCCTTTGACCAACACCGCGTTGTTTTAAGTTCTTCTTTTCTGTTTCAACCCACCGAAGGATCCACCTAATCCCGATACATTAACACATGAGTTGACAGCAGGGAGGAATGCCTCATGCAGGGATGGAAACTCGATTTTATCCCAAGTGACAACTCTTAACAGATTAGTAGTAGCTATCTCAGTGCCTTGAAGCTGGGGCTTGAGAAGGGGAGTTGCCAGGGTCAGATGGCCATGAGCGCAGTGGCCTTGGGGTTGGGGAAAGGCCTGAGAAAGTAAAGGGTCTCTGCTATTCTGGGACTCCTTAATGGCCTGAGAGTGGCTCCTATGTAAGACTCTGTGAGTGAATGCATGTGTGTGCATGTGTGTGTGTGTACTCTAATCAGGACAATGTGACTGGCCAGCTCTTATGTTCACCTGTTGAGTCATTTAACACATTGTATTAGCCATAACTCTCTACCAAGTAGTGTCACAGAAGCTACGAGTCGAAAGAAATGCAAAACGCAATCAGGTTTTTGATTGTTCTCTACATTGTCCTCTACAAAGGACATGCCTTGATGTGGCATGAGGAGTAAGAAAGTGCAGGATGCATGAGCCGTCGGGGCTTTGGACCTCTGTTTATTTAAGCAATAAGGTAGAAGAGCTAGTGAAAAGGCACCGAACTGACAGATTAAGCCCCCAGCGGTGGTTGTTACTACCCCAAATCTATGGTTCTGGATATTGAAAACACAATAGTTTTTCTGAGGTTCATGGAGTAATATAATAATGCCTTGCTATTAATGTACGTGTAGGGGGGAAAGCAGCTTGGAACCAGAACTTTAGTATGGTTTCCATACACCTTCAAGCCAGAGATGAAATAGTTTAATATCCCCAAACAAAATTCAGCTGTCACAAACTTCCATGCTTTCCCTGAAGAATTCTAACCTGGGACTTCGTTGCCAATGGCGTCCCTTTATGCAGCTCTGTGTAAACACTCAGGATAGACTTTCATCTACAGCAGTGGTCCCCTACCTTTGTGGCACCAGCAGCCGGTTTCATGGACGACAATTTTTCCACGGACCAGCGCAGCAATGGTTTTGGGATGATTCAAGCGCGTTACATTTATTGTGCAGTCAAACCTCTCTGCTAAGGAAAATATGTATTTGCAGCCACTCCTCAGCGCTAGCAACACTGCCTCAGCTCCACCTCGGATCATCAGGCATTAGATTCTCATAAGGAGCATGCAACCTAGATCCCTCACGTGTGCAGTTTACGATAGGGTTCGCGCTTCTGTGAGAATCTAGTTCTGCAACTGATCTGAAGACAGGAGGCAGAGCTTATGCAGTGTTGCAAGCAATGGAGAGCGGCTGTAAATACAGATGAAGCTTTGCTCCCTCGCCTGCCACTCATCTCTCGCTGCATGGCCCCCCACTTCCTAACAGGCCACAGACAGGTACCAGTCAGCAGCCCAGGACATGGGGACCACAGATCTAGACTATTCATACCAGGGTGTGGTTTGGCTAACACAGCTTTAGCATAAACTGATAGGACTTTCAAACCTGGAAGTGGCATGTGTTCCTATGCTCATTTTTGCACATGAGGAAATTAAAGCACAGAGATGTTAAGCTATTTGGCCCAAGATCTGTGTTCAATTTAAGTGTCAAAATTTTATTCTCATCTCCCCCCACAAAAAACAAGGAAGCTAGAAAGAGTCATCTTTTAAGCATTTGGCTGGCTTCCATGTTTTTTACTTCATTCCATCTAAAACAGAAGCATCGTGTATCCCTGTTGTAGATGAAGGTGACAGGGATGAACAGGCCAACTCTGACCCGTCCAGGCCACACTGCATCAAGGGAGAAGTGTCCATTGCTCCCTAGCTGGCCGGCTCCATGGGACATTTGAACCATCTTGGTCTCCATTTTTCAGCGATGCATGCTCAGGTGTCTGATATGCTCATAGGTAAACGCGTCAGGTCCCAGGGATACGACAAAGTGTAACAAACACTAAAATTGCATTGACCAGGGTGTAATTGTTCTTTGAAGAATCAAACCAAACTTCATGGTCTTGTAGCACCTCAAGATCATCTTGGTGAACAGCTTGCAGTGAGTTTATGCAAAAATGTGGATTCCTTCCTGGCGGATAGACTGCTAGAAAGCAGAGAGCACACGGAGCAGGGTTTATTGCCATCTTCAAAGTCACATAGCATTTTTACAACCCCAGGTTGGCCCCTAAAAAACATGTGACCCGTAGAGAATTTTATCTCTGCAACTATTTGTGACGTTTTAGGCATAAAATGCAACGCTGAAAGGTTCAAGCCCAGCGGAGTTGGCACAAGGTTAAAAGATGCAGCAGGGCTTCCCTCCCGAGAGATCAGGTTTCCCTTTGACACGGTTCTAAATTCTTTAGGGCCAACAAGGAGCCCACCGATAATTGCCTATAATTCAACACACACACGACCAGCCCTCCCCAAAGCCAAGCGGCAGCCTCTCCATTACAGCTCAGGGCCTCCGTTTTTTGTTGTGTATTTTTTTTTTTGTCTTTTCTGTACTTATTTCCCTTTGAATCAGTAGCTCTTTTCATGCAAGGTCCTCTTTGACATCCTAATATAAGTGGAACTTGATCTCTCTCCAGAAGCCTTTCTTACTTGCACCCTCTAATGATCATTTCCTAATCGCTGTGGTTAGAAGCGCGGAGTCCACCTCTGGGTATCTGTCCTATCTGTGCTGAAGGAGGAGAGGGTGGCAGTGGCAGAATAAACCGTGCTTGAGCATGTCCTGGGCTCCCCACTACTGCAGTTTGATCTTGACGTTAAATATTCTTGCAGTGCACGTTCAACAAATATTGTGATGCAACATACTTAGGAGGTCTGCCTAAACAGATGTGCACCATCTAATTTTTCCCCTTTTCTTGTTAAATGCTATTGTGGTCTACCCCCTCCTCATCAGTCCTCAAGGAATTCTCCCAGCCCAAGCTGAGACAAGCCTGGGTGGCGATCCTTCCAAGAACATGCTGGGTGGACACTTGTCTTCGACTCGACTCACTCTTATGTATTGAGCACCTTCCAAGTGATGGTTGGAAATCGGTGCTAGTCGTTATAAAGGAGAGAGGGTCAAAAGATGCATAAATAACCACCAAATACTAAAGAAGTCCTCCCCTAGGTGAGAAGGGAAATGCTCACGTACGTCAGGTTAACACAGAGCCAACCTGAATGTGCTCTCGTGGCGCCGTGACATGAAATAGTTGGGACATGAAATAGTTCTGTGAGAGGTGATGGGAAGGTCTGGAATCCGGTGGCTGAAAGGACCGTTATCCAGGAGGACAACCACAGAAAGGAGACCACACGCAGAGGAAGGGGGCGGGAGTGATGGGATATGTTTGGACATGCTGCATTTGGGTCCTTTTTGAACATCCAGAGGAAGGTACGGCCTGGAGAGAAGTCAGGGCGACAGGCGACAGGGATTGGAGAGTGGAGATCCAGCCAGCCCCGGGCATCATGGCAAAGCTCCTTTGGGGGTGGGTGTCAGGGAGGGCATTTCTCCCCAAAGCCTGGGAGAAAGCTTGGTGGCAACCCACAGCCTCTGTCCAGAGCACAGCTGTGTGTCCACGACCCACACAGGGCTCGGGCTCCTGGACAGCCCTGTCCCGCAGAGCAGAACACAGGACTACTAGTAAACATTCCAAGATCCACAATCCAGTAAGTGCAAAGAAACGTGAGGTTAATTTTAATAATACTTTTATTTAACCCAATATAGCAAGACATTGACATTTCAACATGTATTCTGCATAAAAAGTATGGATGCTACGATTTGCATTCTATTTTTTTCTGTAAGTCTTTGAGATCTGCTGTGTCTTTGACACTCACAGGCTGACTCAGTTCAGCCCAGCACTCGTGAGCCACGTGCTTGTCAGTCGCGCGCTGCCGTGGCTGTGATCCTGGACGGTGCAGCTCAGGAAGCCACCTACGGGACCTCATAGACAGGGCGACCACACCATTTGTCTTCCTCACCCAGGGGAACTTCCCAGCGTGGAGAGGGAAGTGGCAGTGAACTGGGACAGTGCCAGGAGAGGCGGAGGGGCAGTGACCTACACACCTGCTCCTCTGTGAGCCCTCTTGTTCCTCACTACTGTCCCCCCAGCGCCTCCAGCCTGAGCCAGAAGGGCCCCGACCAGGCGTGGAGTCAGGCCCTGCCCTCGGCCACTCTACAGCACCCCCAGCCTGAGCCCCAGGATCAAAAGACTCGCTGATACTACTTCCCCATGCTCCTGTTCGCCACTCTGATAAAGGAAATATTAATAACAACAGCATCAGCGAGCAGGGTACTGAGCACCTCTTTTGTGCCCAGTGCTCTGCCCAGCACTTCCTAAGCATCAATGACGATATTGGCATCATTGCTACCCTCATGAGGTCCAGAGAGGTTACGTTACCTGCCCAAGGTCACCCAGCAGAACAGGAACTCAAATCCACGTCTGGCTCTAAACCTCTGAGCCACGTGGATCACTTTCCTCCAAGTCAACTAGAGGAAGGGTGCTTCGGAGGACTTGAGAGAGAGAGTCCCACCCGCTAGAGGCCGAGCTTTAAGAAGGAAGCTATAGAGGCAGCTAGCATCATGCATGCCCTTTATGGGATGATTAGGTGCCAGGGGCAGGATGGAAGTGGAGACTGTCTTTTAAGTAGTATAGTATGTCTGGAAAACCGAAGGTGCCTAGGTTTAAAAATAGAGACTATGTAATGTGGAGTTTCGTAGTGTAGATTAATTAAATTATTGGTGGGGGTTCAGGGGGTGGGCACTGGTCCGATCTGACTCCAGTTTGACTCAAGAATGGAATTCAAATGTGGTGCTTTAGAGGACAGAAGAGACTATTTCCTGGGACATAAAATGAGTCACATGGAATTCTAGTGGTGTTTATAGGACTGCAGGCAAACTGGGGGGGGGGGGGCAGTCATTAAAGAGTAAAATGCAGACTGTCTCAGTCTCTCTCACTTTCTCTCTGTCTCCCTCTGTCTCTGTCTCTGTCTCTGTCTCTGTCTCTCTCTCTCTCTCTCCCCTTTCGCTATCACTCTATCAAATGGGGTGAGCATGTTGGTATGAGGACAAAATCTAACCCTAACAAAGAACATGATTTCTGGAGACCTCTTACAATCTATCTACAAAGACTGTAAGAGGTCTCTTGCAATCTTTCAAGAATTCAGTGATGACAGCAGGTTTAGATGATTGTGCTGCAGACAGGGAAAAAGCAGGGTTGAGAAATTGAAACTGAATAGCAGGATTTCCCAGTTCCATCTTAGGAAGGGCCCAACCAAAGTCCCTCTGTGATGGGGAAGTGAGAAGGGTGTGAAACACAGGCACTGTGTCCAAGTTGCACTTTTGGAGGCCTGGGTCGTGGTCTAGGGCCAAGTGCAAGCTGGCATCCCAAGCCATCTTTCCAGGAGGCAGACAACAAATGAGGTCCTGAACTTCAAGCTGCCCCTGTCATAAGCCTGAAAGTTGAATGTTTCCCTTTACCCAGAGACATGATCCCATCACATGGTCAAATCTGCAGGTGCAGAAGCAATGGGATGAATTGGAAGTGGAATGGAATTAGGTGAGGCCCCATTTTAAACAATCCCAGGTCCATCTGGGAAAATTAAATGATTAATGCAACAATGGGCAGGGGGATAAAAAACAAGGTCAAAGCTTCTGGGCTCCAGTGTGAGCTTTATCTGTGACTTCACTCTCCACACACCTTCAGCGGTGTCCTGAAATTGCCATGATGTTCCATGGACACAAATGGGGAGGTGTCTTCTTCATTCAGGGTCTTTGAGATGTGCCATGAAACTGAGATCTACAACTCAAGGGCCATGGCAGGAGATACCCTTGCAGAGTGCAGCTGAGGTCTTGTTAATCTGTACAAAAGGGAAGTCTTTGGTTCTAGCCTCTGGGCCTCTTGTTTTCTAGGATTATTTGATACAAGAAAATTCTGGCACAAGCCAAAGACGCCTTGCCATCCCATGGAGTGTCACCACCATGGCCAAGTGTATACAAGTAGCCAATGACTGGCAAGGCCTGAATAAATAGCCACAATTCTGTATTTCCAAATTCTCCCTTCTGTGTACCATGTCCTGAAGGAGTTATGATAACTTTCTCATACCTTTATTTTCTCAGCAGCAAATGGTAGTGAAAAAGGTTTTCTACTCTGAAGAAATCGTATATGGGTGGGATTACAGAATGTGTGTGGATTATTTTAAAAACATGTTGCATCAATAGGTAAATGACGAGTTGGAAGGTACACACCTGTGCTCTATCCAAAGAATGTATTTGAAAGGAAAACTCCAAAGAGTATGTGTTTTATTTTCATTCCCTTTACTCTATGAGTAAAGATGCTATTCCATTGGTGGGATCCCAGGGGTCACTTCAGGCACCCCAGTTCTTTCAGTCCCAGGGTAGGAAGTGCTCATTTCTCATTGGGAGGAGGTAGCAGACTCCTCTTCCTCAGGGAAGCGGCCATCCCCCTGAGAATGGAAATGCAGCAACTGAGCCTCGAAGAGGGTCCATCACTCTGTGTGGACCCTCAAGGTGAAGCGGTGGCATTGCAGTGTTCTTCTGGAGATTTCCTGGCTTCGTGAGGTCAGTGATGCAATTCAGGAGAATGTTCCCAAGATCTATTTAAAAGAAGACATGAATGAGTCACCTCTTTTAACAGACAGCTTTTCTCCTTCTTGTTCACTCATCATCATCAAAGAGAAAATCATAAGTTAAGTATGTGAAACGGTACATTTGTTTGGCATGTAATCGCGTCTACATGTACTAAGTTTCCCACTTGTGGGAGTCTCCCCTTACCGTCCATCCTCGTTACTCACCCCCGCAGGCCTCCCTGTTATTTTCCTACCAGCTGTCTGCTTGCTCCCTTGCTATCGAGACTTGCTCTCGCCCAGCCAAAGTCAAGTTCTTGGCACCCCACGCTCAGCAATAACTGCATCTGCATTCACACAGGGTCTGTTGCCATTGCAGATTAAGATGAATTAAGATACCCTGATGACTTTCTCAGACTGGGAAATGATTTCAGATGTATTGCAGTTCGGAGAACAGTGCACTGAGAGGAGAGTTGAGGACTTGAAAACAGCCCAAAATAAACTTGCTTTGCAAATAGGAGGAAATATATGAACTCACCACTTCTTTGGATGCATAATGAAGTCTTGTGGTTCTTGCACCATCGTGTTTTGCCATAATGCTAAATTCTGTTAAGGAATTTAAGGCAAAAATCCCATTAGTGGTCACTTATCTGTCTTGTTTTGTTACAAAAATGATAGACGTGGCTGTATTCGTTTTTCTTGTATGTTTTATACTCATGCTTGCATTCGATAAGTATTTATCTCAAGTGCCTACTGCGTGCCTGACATGTTCTATGTGCTGGAAATATAGCAATAAACAAACAGATGAAAATCCCTGACCTCATGAAAATTATATTTCAGAGGGCAAGTCAAAAAATAAATAAGTAAAATCTTATATAGTGTGGGAAAATGATATTAAGAGCAATGGAGAAAAATAAGACATATAAAGGGCACCCAGGGGTGCAAGGGTGTTGAGGGATGGCCACACTGGCAAGGTGACAGGTGGCATGTGGCATCCTAACCTGAAGAAGGTGAGACGTGGAGCCATGCAGCTATGTGGCCCAAGAGCATGCCAGGCAGGAGGAACAGCAAGCGCAAGAGGCAGTTAGAATTTTAGGATGGGTCTTATTTCTGTTAAAAAAAAATGCCATTGGGATTTTGATGGGGATTGCATTGAGTCCTTAGATTGCTTTGGGTGGTATGGCCATCTTAACAATAGTAAGTCTTGCAACTCATGAACATGAAATGTCTTTCCATTTATTTAGGTCTCTTTAATTTCTTTGAGTAATTTTTTATGATGTTCAATGTACAAATCTTTTGCCTTCTTGGTTAAATGTATTCCTAAGTATTTTATTCTTTTCGATGCTATTGTAAATGGAATTGTTTTTAATTTCTTTATTGTTCATTGCAAGTATATAGATACATACTTGTGTGTTAATTTTATATCCTCTAACTTTGCTGAATGAGATCTAACAGACTTTTTTGTTAGGGGGCATTATTTAGGGTTTTCTACATATAAGATCATGCCTCTGCAAACAGAGTTAATTTACTCCTTGCTTTCCAATTTGGATGCTTTTTCTTTTTTCCTTACTTAGTTGCTCTGGCTAAAACTTCCTGTACTCTGTTGAATAAAAATGGCAAGAAGTAGGCATCCTTGTCTTATTCCTGGTCTTAGGGGGAAAGCATTCTGTAGTTCACCATTAAGGACAATGCTGGCTGTGGGTTTTTTATATGCCGCCTTTATCATGTTGAAGGAGTTTCCTTCTATTCCTAATTTATTGAATGTTTGTTTGAGTAATGAAAATATTTTGGAAACGGTTCATGATAATGATTGCACGACCCTGTGAATGTAATTAATGCCAAGAAATTGTATACTTAAAAGTGCTTAAAATGTCAAGTTTTATTTCATATATATTTTACCATAACTCGAAAAAATTAAAAATATTATAGACCCAAATCTACTGAATTGTACATTTTAAATAGGTGGATTGTATGGTGGGTGAGTTGTATCTCAATAAAGCTGTTTAAAAAAAAAAAAAAACTTTTAAAAAATCCAAACAGGAGACTATTGCATATGGAGGTAGGACATGGGAGTGGTTTGGGGAGACAGCAAAGAGAGTGACCTTTTTGGAGGTAGAACCAGTATCAACCGATGGCAGGCTGGATTGGGGGCGTGAATGAAAGAGAAGCGGCATGGAAGGGTCTGGTATTCTTAAGCATACGAAATCTGGAGGCTGTAGCTGCCATAGAGGACTGTGGGAGGAGGGGATCTCGGGGGAAAGACCAAGAGTCTGGGCGCAGGCACAGTCGAGGCTGCCTTTTGCTGTCTGCTGCCCTATCCCCAGCCCTGCCTCGCACTGGCAGAAGAGGCTGGGGACAACCTGGTAGTCAGCTATCCCCGGCTTGCAGAGGGTCACTCCATCCCCGTCTCTCCTGGGACAGAACTCAAGGAGGCCACACCAAAAGGCAATGACACGCGAGGCAGTTGAGAGAGGTGACAAAGAATTTCCAAACATCAAGAGTAGCTATTGCTATTTATCCATGGGCAACGAGCACAAACCACTCAGCTGTGGGAACTTGCATCAAATAGCTATCTGTGCACCCTTACAGAACCTTGCATACAGTAGGTGTATGGTAAGTGTTTGCTGGTTGGTTGCTAAACTTCAGTTCCTGCTGAAAATCTTGTGATTATCTTCCCTGTAGTAGACTCAGGTTTCCTCTTTGGGAATTATTATGGCTCTACCTTGAGGCAATGATCCCTTAGATACCTTCCTGCCTTGCATTTTGAGGTGTTTCCAGAGCCTTGTATTGAAAGTCCTAACTTTGGACATCGTTTTCCTATAATTATTTGAGTCACAAAGAATCGTTTGTGTAAGAGTCAAATATTATAAGTGCGCCTCCAACATCTTGTGTGAAAGCTCATCTCATTCCGCCCAGCGAAGACGAGGTTTGCCCTGGGTAGAGCCAGCTGAAACCATTTGGAAAAATTCACTTAGCTTTCGTCCAGCAGCTTCCTCTTTCTATTGACTGATATCAGTGGTGAGTTACTTAGAAAACTCAGTCTGATGTGACGGTCACCTTTTTGTAAAGGAAGAAGACCAGGATCTGCCTGGTCTTATGCTTAGTGAGAGAAGAGAGAGGGAGCTGGCCCTTCAACTCATTTTCAATCTTCATGTGCTTCCCATGGGGTGAAGGCCTAACCACGTGTGGTCACAAAACCAGTACTGAAACAGCCATGCCCTTTCATCTACGTCCCCACATGCTGAACACTAGATTGTGTGTGTGTTTTTAATACTCTCTTCTGGGGAGTTCAGAACACACGTGTCCCTTTTAATTCCTACCACACCCTGAGATCTGCAAGCCAGAAAGACCATTCTGGAAGGAGTCTGGAAAACCCAAGGGGAGGCTGGTGAGCAACAGCCCGAGACTCAGGAAGTGCAGGTCTCCCAGGTCAGCCCCTCACTCTCCCACACTCAGGCACGGGGCTCCACGACCTTGCTGTAGCTCGGTCTTGTCGCCCATAAAACACAGATGGCAACACTTGCAGAACAGACACTAAATGGAATGCACTTTGTGATCTTCAGAGAAAAGGCAGCCTGTTAACATATGCTAACAACGTGTTACTCTGGGGCAGGCCTGAAGCCATAGCCTCCCATTGCCACCAGAGTCGTTTCTGGAACCTCTGCCAGGAGAGGCCTGATCACTCCAGCCTCCAAGCCTGGGTCCAGCTGGCATGACATAAAGGGCCACTCTGCCCAGCTGCTTGTGCCCTGCTCACCCACGGGCTGATGGCTACTACAACCCACCAGTTCAACCTGAGACTGAACCTGCGTACGTAGCCTCGAGGTCCTGCCTTATCCAATCTCCTGTTCATGGGACGGAGCACTCATGTCTGGCTCCTTCCAAGAATGATTTTTATTTTTTTTGGAACACAGATTTCTTGATTGTACTTCACGGGTGGATTCTTAGTAGGGTAAGGGCATTTGTGGCTCATTCTGGTCTTAATCAAAAAGAAATTGATGAGATGAGCTGGGGACTGAGCTCGCCTGTTCCTTCTTCACTTTGCAAAGTTGAGGCCCAGGGTGCTTAAAACCAAAGAAAGATCCTCTAGGGAGAAGGGCAGATGACGGAGGGGAGGGCCGGAGGGACGGAGGGAGCAAATGTTGCCAGGAACTGTCACTGTTATCTCTGAAAGTCACACGGTGGTCTCTGGACGTGGTGTAGTCCTCCTGAGGAAGCCACAGGGACATTCTCAGGGAAATGGGCTTGATGTCTGTGGCCCCCACCCAGGCTCCTTTTCCTAAGCCCCCTTCTTCTCCTCCATCCCTTCTGCCAGCTTCTCTCGCCTCCCTCGACCGTTTCTAGAGAGGAAATCAGGGCAGCAAAGATATTAATATTAAAGGGCTCAAGCCTTTCCTGATGGACTCAAAGCTTAAAAAAGAAAAACAAAAGAAGATGCAATGCTTACCCCAAAACAGAAATCTTGGGTGGTAGACATCTAGATGCTGCCACCAGGGCAAGGTGAGGGAGAGGGGGGTGGGGGGCGTAGAAATGCTCCTAGGAAACCTGGTGACGGCGTGCTCAGCCCAAATGCAAGACGGGGCCTGCCCCCCCACGCCATGCTGCAGAACCCCCTTCCCACGTGCGTCCCAAACACACAGAGCAGGCCGAAATGAAGCCTCCCAGATGCTGGGGGAGGATCGGTGAATGATGGTCTTGGGTTATGGAAACCATCTTAGAAAGTCTGCAAGGAAAGAGCAGTGCCTGACAGCTCCCCATCTGCACGGAGCTCCAAAGCAAGGGGAAATCAATTTGAAGATCAGCATGAAGAGTTTCAGATAGACACAGGGAAGAGTCTCCAGACAGAAAGAGCTGCTCAGCCCTGTAAGTCCTGCCTGCCTGTGGTGCAAGCCCTTCTCTTTGAAGGAATAAGGAAGGGTTCTATCATCCATGCAAGCAGATGATCAGCAAGATCCCTTGCAGGGCCGAGACAACCCCACCATCTAATTTTAGCAATTCCTCTTGGCAAAGGAAGGGTTTCCCCCTTCCTCCGGCTATCTGCTGTTCCACACACCATCTCCCACTACTTCCTTTGATGTTGGGGCTCTGTGGACTCCAGGCCAGATATGCCACAGGAAGAGACATGCTCAAAGCCATTACTCTGCCCTATCTCGCCAGAGCAATAAGAGGCCTATTATTTTTTTTTTTAATAGTGCAGTTGAGGCACTCAGTTTGAAATTAAATATGGGCTGTCAGGTTTGGGATTAAGACTCAGAATCAAACGCTGTGTCTACAGCCATCCAATATTCTCTCTTTCTTTCTGGGCTAAGATGTTTAAACCATGATTTTATTTCAACTGTTAATTTAAAGATTTCATTCATATTTTTAACTCATTCTAAATGAACACAATTTAACCCCATGTCATAATGACAGAAAGTGGCTGCAAGCCATGAGAATGTGTTTCTCATTGTGGAAACTACAAGTTAGTCATTTTCTTCTCCCAAGTAAATTTCTTCAGCTTGGCTAAGGGATTTTTTTTTTAAAGAAATCATAAGTTCCAAATTTGGTTTTCATCTCTAAAGCTAACCCTATGGAAAATGTGGCAATGTTTCTGAGTTTTGCAAAATATTGTGATAGAATCTACGGCCTATTGGTCAAGATCTAAACTCTTGTATTTGGGGGTATAGGGTTTGAGGGGTGTGTGTGTGTGTGTGTGTGTGTGTGTGTGTGTATGTGTGTATGTATTAACTTCCTGGCCTCATGATGTACAGAAAAATGATTAGCTCAGGAGGCAAGTTGTACTGCAGATACGTCTAAGTTTTTAGATAGTTTAAGGCAACACTTGGTGTAATAAGGATCTTTATGAACAAACTTTTTCTTCCACTTAAGGTTTCAATAAGAGGAGATTGGTTATGAAGTTAGTAGGAGAAAACAGCAGAGAGAGGGGGAAGAGTTCAGTATTCTTTTTCAAGCTAGCTATTATTTAAGAAGTGTCAACACTGTTCCAGGAACTCTGCTTCTTGGGCCAAAGATTCCACCCTGGTCTTTGTCTTCCCTGTAGCGCCAGCACCTCGTGGGCTGACACGTTCCCAGGGTTTGAGAAAGGAACACAAAGGGTCAGACACATGACACAGCAGGAACTGGGAAGGGCACCCCTGCAACTTTTTCTCTTCTAGTGGATCTCCCCCAGCCCCACCCTTATAACCTCCCTTTCTCTCCATTTCCCCTCCTGCACCAGATCCTAGGCTTTTCCCACTTTTCCTTCAATTTGACTCCCCTCCTCATGCCTCCTAAGCAGATTGTCGCAGTTGAGCTCTGTCGATGAGCCAGATGATCTAAACAGAAGTCAAGCCTGGTTAAGTCAGGCCTGACCCCTGAGAGCGCTGAGGTCTGGTGGTGACTGGGAGAATTCCTGCTGGAGGAGGTGGGGAGTCCATATCAATGGTGCCATGGTCCTCCCAAGTCTGAGATTCCACTCTTGCCCACACCTGCGGGCAGGCTGCACACATGGCAAGTGAAACGTTCGGGTATTAGAAGACAGACCAGGAGCTTCAAATAATTCTCAGCGTCCAAGATTCTGAAAAGAAGTCTCTGCTGAATGCGTGGCGGGGGTGTTGTAAAAGATAGAAACGCAGGATGCAAGAAACTAAGTGTGTGAAGACACTCTTGCATATACATGTACACGTAATCTACAAGTGCATATCCCAAGAGGCAGAAAAGAGACAGAGAAGACCTAAGACACTGTTCGTTCCTAAAGGGCCTTTGCTGTAAACTCCATGTGAATAGAGACTATGAGTAAATTATAGCATCTAAAGATTTAAATCCCAAAATAGCACCCGGAAAGTAACTGTCTTCATTCCAACGAGGTCAAGTCTCACACAGAGTTGCAAGACTTTTTTTTTATCTTCTTTTCTCTTCAATTAGGGAAAAGATGATTTTAATGCATTACTCATTCTATCACTTTTAATTTACCAAAACCAATGAGAAATTAGTTCCCAGGTCATTAAGTTCCACCCTTTGCGGTCAGAGCTGAAAGGGTTGGAGAATTTGCCGGGAAGGGTGGAGCGTGGCTGGTAGGGCCCCTGGGGACACGCCGGCCTGCAAGGCGGGGCCTCCCTGGCCACTGGCCGTGCTCAGGAGCCAGTCCCCAGGGGACGTCACAGCCTGCTTTGTGCCCACTGTTGACTTCGGCTACTGGTCAAGTTTCCTTTCCAGCTCCAGTGCCAGGGGCATCCGTGCCGAGCTGACTCATGCCGCCCTGGACTTCCTGCCGCCCTGTTCACCAGCTCGTCTGGAGCTACAAGACACTCGCCTGCAACGGCATTGCAATTCCCGGCAGGAAACCGAATTAACCAGCCTAGAATTTGGCTGAGGTCTCCCAGGGTGTACGGGAACAGAGGTGCCCAGTCATATTTAGGCGGGAAGTTGATGCCTGTTTTCTTAGGTCAACTTACATCTACTGACCAATTCTGTACATAAGAGCTCGTGTGAGTGTCTGAGCTTACAATGCAAAGCCCGTCACTCTGTCCTCATGGATGGAAAAAGATAATGGACCATTTCCTCTTGATAGTTTACATTGGAGGTAAATATCTTATTCTTCCTCCAAGTTTACAAAATGTCTTCAAAGATGTTTTATTTTAATTTTCTTTAAGAAAAATGTGAATGGCAATGATCAGGGAAATGTTCTTTCTGGAAGATCTGATGCCACTTAATGACGCAATGGTTGTCCAAGTTCAGGCCATGCCTGGCATCCCAACCTTTGTTTTCTCCTTCTCCTTTTGCTGGTGACCTTTCTTCTGTCACTAGCAGGGCTTTTGAGACGATTCGGCATGTTGCCAGCCAGCTCAGAGGGAACACGACTTTCAACCAAAACCACTTACCTGACTTCAAAGGATATGAAAAAGTCAGCTTTTAAGAAAATTAGTGAGTGGGGCATCTCAATGAAGGATGTGGAAGGAATTAGACCATTGTGTTTATTCCAGGTCTTTCCCCCAACATTCTTTAGTGACATATCCGTGTGTGTGTGTGTGTGTGTGTGTGTGTGTATGGACCTTGCTCTGTCTCCTAATAACAATGTTTTACCTAAGAAGGCAAATCAGGTAGAAACTCATTGCTGTTCATAGGAGCTCCGCTAGTGCAGTCCTGTTTGCCCCTAGAATTGCGTTCTTCTCCAAAATTGTTCTGTTAAAATAACAGTTTCTACTATCCCATCTCTAATATGAGCCTATATTTTACATAATCCTATCCTATAGCTAAGGCACCATGCTTGCACTTAAAATTATCCAGGTCTGCGAGTGATGTCACTAAGGCATGTGTACTCGATTTGGAAAATTTGTTTTTTGTTCTCCTGGGAGGTTTTAGAAGCTCCTGAAATTGGCTGCATGTTTCTTTCTCGAAGCAGCCACTGTAGAAGTACGCCCAAGGCTGGTGGCATCTGCCAGCATCGAGGCAGCTGAGCACCCAGCCCCTCTCATGGGTGCTTCCCAAAGGCCCCCAGTGCTCTTCTTGGCAAGGAAGGAGGGTGGCCCTTTTGGGGAACTCTCAATCCTGCTGCCAACTCAGCCCGGGGAGCAGCCCTGGGGAGTCTCTGCTGCCCTCCCTGCCGAGGCCTGGCAGGCTGCCTGCACGGTCATCCTTTTCATTGCTGGCCCGAGACAGAGACACTGGACTTGGATGGGCCTGTCTGGCCACGAGTTAGTCTTCCCTGCACAGCCTGGCCAGGCCAGCTCAAGGACATGCCTGGCCTGGCACAGAGACATTTGGGAGAGTCTGTGACCATCAGTACAGCCAAAGGGCATCACTGTTCCATTTGTGCAGTGGTTTTTTTTAATGTAAAATGTTTAATTTTGTGAAACCTCATTATCTTTTGAGAAGGGAGTTTTTCTTCATATCCCGCATTGCTCTCTGAAATCATCACCTGTTTATGTATCGATTGATCTGTGGCCTGTCCCAGCATGGTACCTATGAAGGAAAGAGTCCCTAAAGCAGAGGTCCTCAAACTTTTTAAACAGGGGGCCAGTTCACTGTCCCTCAGACTGTTGGAGAGTGCGGCGCACATTCCACACATGCGCACTGTGGGCCCGGGATGAGTCGGCTGCTAAGCAGGACAGGCAGCTGCGGCAAAAATAACCAGATAAATGTCCTTGGAGGGCCGCATGTGGCCCTCGGGCCGTAGTTTGAGGACCCCTGCCCTAAAGTGTGTGTGTGTGTTGGTCTCCGTGGCTCACGATAAAACAGCAGCAGGAAAATGAGGCTCGGTGTCTCACACACTTTCAACTAACACCCTGCCTTGGGTCTACCTTTTACGACTAAGCCTATCACATTTGCTCACCTTTCCCTATGGTGGCAAAGATCCACCACCGATTCTTTGTGACGCGAAGACTGTCATACACTGGCACACGTGTAGCTCTCACATTTGTGAGATTCCCTGCTCCTCTCTGAGGAAGCTTCTGGAAGAAACCACCTTGCCTACAAGCCCTTGATGGTGTGTAGGGTCTAGACCCTACTCGCATCATAAGCAAACTCCCTGTAGAGTTCAAAACAGGATCTTCCTATTTTTCCAGACCCGCCGCATGGACCCGTCTGACCTTCCTGGTGGCCGGGGGTCACCTGACGAGCAGGGACAGAGAGAGCAGGCCTTCAGGTGAGGAGCAGCTCAGGAAAGCAGGAGAGGCAGAATTCTAGAGGCTCACGTCCGTCCCTGTGCAGAAAAATGAACCATGGAGTCACAGGATCTCAGACCGGGAGGGGATCCTAGTAATCGTGCACACAGCTCCCCCCTATTGACCCGGATGTTCCATGTGTGCCACTTCATCCAATCCTTCTTACACCTTCTGAGCAGCCTCCCCAGTGGATGAGGACACGAAGCAGAGAGAGGTTAAATTACTTGCTCCTTGGGGCTCTCACAGTGATCCGCCTTCTCCCCATTGCACAGATGTGGCAGGTGAGGCCCAGGAAGGCTACGGGGCCCACGGCAGGGGACACGGCACTGTCAGAGCTTGGCCCCGAGATTCCCCTTTGCACCTTTGCTACGGCAGTGCTGTGGTGACAGTGCTCACTAGACATTGCATTCCTTATAACACACAGACATTTAAATTATACCAGAACAAACACACCCATGGCCAGGCTTTCAGAGTTTTTCTAGAAGCTAATTTTGGTGGATTTGATGTGTTTAGACTGGACTGGGTGGGGACAGTCCAGAGAGAAAGGACCATCCTCGGAGCTTCTCAAGTAAGCTGGAAGGAGGGAAACTGCATGGCCACACCATGCCAGCTGCCAGAGGGAGGCATGGTTTCAGAAGCCTGAGAGAGACCCCATCCTCCAAAAGTAACTTCCTCTTCAACTGACCTTCTGGCACAGCCTCATACCCTAAACCTCAGGCTTGAGCCACCTCTGAGAAGGCAGCTCTCCCAGGAAGCATAAAATTATCAGCCATTTACACCTTAGTATGAACTGAGGGCTGCCCCCAAGCAGGGTGGAGAGAGGCAGAGGTCAGTATAAAGAGACCGGTCCGTACCAAAGGCAGGTGTTCTAGATCTCCCAACTTTCCCTGAAGCCACACCTATTAGTATCATTTCAGTCGCCTTTGAGGATATGGGTGACCAGAATCTGCAAAGATGCCCCTACGCTCCTGCCCAGGGGCCTGAGGCTTCCCTGCCCGCTATCAGCAACTGGATCTGAATCCAGCAACTACTGGCATTTGGCCAGTGTTCCTAAACAACCACACATGCAGGGCACCCACCAGGACAGGATTCTGGGTGTGGGAGAAGGCCACCCCAGGGATCATCATGATAAGTTGACTCATCCACTGCCCAGCTCTAAAGTTAGGGAGTGTCACAATAGCCAAGATGTGGCATCAGCCTAGGTGTCCCACAACGGATGAATGAGTAAAGAAACTGTGATATATGTACTCGATGGAATACTATTCAGCCATGAAAAAGAATGAAATCCTGTCATTTACAGCAACACAGATGGAGCTGGAGTACATCATGTTGAGTGAAATAAACCAGGAATAGAAAGACAAATATTTCATATTCTTACTCATATGTGGAAGCTATAAAAAGTGGATCTTATAGAAGTAAAAAGTAGAACAGAGGATTCTACAGGGTAGGGGGAAGGGGGTGGGGGAGATTTGTTAAAGGAAACAAAATTACAGCTAGGTAGGAGAAATAGTTCTGGTGTTCTACAGCACTGTAGGATGACTTTAGCTAACAATCATGTATTACAAAGTTTCAAATAGCTAGAAGGAAGATATTGAAATGGTAAGTGTTTGAGATGATGGATATGTTAATTATCCTGATCCGATCACTGTATATTAAATTTATCAAAACATCACTATGTACCCCATGAATATGTACAATTATTATTTGTCAATTTAAAATAAAAGAGCCACTGATACCAGAAAAAAAATAATAAAATTAGGGGGTAAATAGAGAAGGACCAATGAAATGCAGAAGCAGCAACAGAAATAACAAGCAAGAATTCTCAGGGAGGGCTTCCTGGTGGAGGCAGCGTCTCAGCAGGACCTTCGGGCTCAGGAGGAGTTCAGTAGATGGGGACAGGAAGGACAGGCCCTCACAGGTGCGGAGGAGGAGCCAAGTTGAGTACCCACAGTGCAATTTTTGAAAGTCCCAGATGTTGCTGCCACACAGAGCAAAGCCAGGCCTGTCCCCTCCCCAGGATACTCGCCGCCCTGGTCCATGTGGGCTTGTGTCAGCAGGAACAGCCCCAGGAATGCTGGTGCAGGACTGGCCTGCCCTCCTGGGGTCCTGCAAGGTGAGGCAGTGCCAATCTTTCTCGGCAGCCGTGTTTCCCACTGGCTGTGTCCCAAGTCCTTTGCAGACGCAAACGGGGAAGGAACAGTGTGACCCCAGGGACACCTGCAGCTGGGCTGTGTGACCTCCTTTAGCTGGCCCCTGACGTGCAGGTAAACTGTGTAGTCCAGGGCACCCTGCGCCCATCCTTACATGTCCATATTTGGAGGATGCTTAGAAATTTACAGAGTGAATTCACAAACCGTATCTCATTCGGAGCCTTACAAAATCCTGCGAGGAAAGAGAGGGAGGCTAGCAGGAATCGCCTCATTCTACAGATGAGAAACCAACCTGAGGTTCTGAGAGTCTCCGTGACTTCAGGGCCACCTGTGCACTAAGGCCGTGAGCCATTCCTCTGCCCTGGAGCAAGTCTGCCTGCAAAGCCAGCATTTTCCAGGCTCTTGGAGAAATCCTTCCCTTTATTTATTTTTTTTCTTTTCCTTTTCTGAGTGACTTGGGTTCTGCCGAATGCCTGTTTCTACAGAGAACTGTAGCCTTTTCTCATTTCGATGTCTTTGGTGCTCTCCTAGCTAGGATAAGATGCTCTTTTTTTGTCTCTCTCTCTTTGTTTTATGAGGATTTTTAGCAATGTCAGACTTCAAAGGAAGCCTCCTAACCATAAAGATCTCAAGCAGACTCACATTTGTGACTCCTTCTGATTCCTGCATGAAAAGGACAGTAGTGCGAACACGTGTCTCCTCTCCCCTCGAGGTTGAGCCTCTTTCAAGTGATTTAACAAAGCCCCCTCACTTTCTCTCTCGGGCCCTAAATTAGTATGTCAAGAATCAACAGCTGTCTCCCGAGCCAGGAAGCAAAGCTCTGGTGACATCATTCGTCACCGCTGTCTCGAGACCCCTAATCTCTGAGCTCCCCGCCTCGTGTCAGCACTTTGCTCCCCTCGAATGTCTGGCTTTCTTCACGAGCTGGCTAAATGCTCCCGTCCTCGCTAAGTCACCAAAGCCCTGGCCACAAGGCGGATGGAGCAAGATTTAATTGAATCTTTCAGCAGTGATTCACAGAACAAAGCCTGACTGTCTGACCTGGAAACCACACAGTGGGGAGTTTAGAAACTGTCAGTGTAGTCAAAACAACATTCCTGGTTCAGCCCTTGATTGAAGTTCAAAGGGACAAAGATGTAAGTCAGAACGCTGTAATGGCAAGGATGGCCCAAAGAAAGACACTTACCTGGCCATGAAGCCTCGTGGGGCTTCCCGAGCCTTTAAATCACGTCAGTTCCATCAGGACTGGCTCCAGGGGAAACGTGGCCTTTTGGGAGAAGCTTCCCAGCTAGGCAGTGAGGAGCTCAGATTAGGGTTAGGGGACCGTATTGGTTTCCTTGGGGCTTCCAGAACAAATTGCCACAAACTGGGTGGTTTAAAACAACAGAAATGTATTCTCTCACATTCTAGAGGCCAGAAGTCCAAATTTAGGGTGTGAGAAGGGCAGTGTTCTCTCTGAAGTCTCCAGGGGACAATCCTTCCTCGTCTCTTCCAACATCTGGTGGCTCCCAGCAATCCCTGATGTTCCGTGGATCATAGCGGCGTCACTCCCACCTCTGCCTCTGTCTTCCCATGGCGTCTCTCTTTGTGTCTTCTCTTCTTATAAGGACACTGATTGTTGAATTTAGCAGCCACCTTAATCTGGTATCTTAACGAATCTTAACGAATCACATCTGCAAAGACCTTATGTTCTAAAAAGGTCGTATTCTGAGGTTCTGGGTAGACATGAATGTGTGAGAGACACTACAGGAACCATGTCGCATTTGCTAAATCCCACACACTACCCCCACCCTCAGCCTGCAGAGTTAGTTATTCCTGTCCTCGGTTTTGAGACCACCTCTACAGACTAAAATCTTGTTGTATGATGTTGAATCTTGACCTTTCCACTTTCACGTTTGAGAAAACAGTGCTGGCCTTTGACACATGACCGGATGTGGTTTTATGGGAAGAGCAATGAAAGTTGCTGCAGAACAGTAGACAGCACTCAGAGACTTAAATGGTCAGTCGAAAGAGTCCAAAGAGTTATAGTCCAGATAGACCACCAGACACTTTTCTCTAAAGCCATTTGTTACACCAGATGCCACATTATTGGAGAAGGAAATATTAATTGCGGTAAAACGATGGCAATGGTATAATGTAGGATAATAACATATGAGTGAATGAAGTAGGTGTTTATCCCATTCATGGCAGTCCCTGTCTGTATGGGAGAGAGGAAGATAAGCCTACTGAGGAATATTAAAGGAACCCCTCTAAGGTGCCCCAAGAACTCCACCCTTAACTTTTGGAGTAGGGTCCAGGACTGGGGTTGGGGTTTGCTTGGCCTTGAAATGTTCTAATGCTCACCACGGGCTAACAGATTTAAGAGCAAAAATGGTGTCGTCAGCAAGATCTCACATTCTGGAATGTTCCTCTAGCCACTGCTTCTACCCTTTCTTATCTACCATCTTCTCTCCTGTATAATGTGCTTGCCATCTTCACAGTGACTCCAGATGCTTGTGTCCACTTCTGCTCCCCCAGCCGGTCAGCACCCTTGGATAATCTTTGCTCTGCCTTGATGGGCCTGGACCTAGACTAGGTCATTCCAAGGAGATCTCACCAGCAGCCTGTAACCCTCCCCTCCATCAACCTCATTTCAAAACACTGTGGTTGGACCATGAAGGACCTTTCCATCTAATATTCACATTAAATCCCTTCTATCTCTCCACAGAGTCTGAGTTCTTTACCTTTGGTAATTTATTCACTCAAGATGACCTCTAACTTTCTCTACTCTCACTCTAAGTCTTCTAAGTTTTATTGGAATCACAAAACCACTTCAACACAAATTTTTTTCATTCTAACCTGTGCGTTCCCTACTCAGTTTATCCATGCTCTATCTTTGGGGGCTATTCCAACAATGGCCAGGGCTGCCAGCAATGGGCTGACCACATACTGGGAAGCCCCTACTCTAGGGAGATCCTCTCACTCAGTGTTCCTGAGAAGAGCAGTGAGCATGAGGAAAGTGTCTGCTGACTTCCTTTAGTCCCACGACATGGTCTATCTGCACCACGTGTCCTCTCGCAAATGGGTGCTGTGTTTGCCCCACTACTTTGCAGAGACGAGGCACGTATCTGTGCTACACTAAACCCTCCTGCGTCCTCCAGAACTGTTCCATCGATGCTTCACTCCCTTCTTTTCCTTCTCTGCATTTCTGTCCTCTCCTCTCTTGTTCCCTCTCCACTGGCGAGGCATTTTTCTTGTCTTAAAATACTCTTCTTACTGACCCTGCTATTCCTGCGAGCTACCATCTTTATTCTCTTCTTCCTTTTGCCACCACGTTCTCTGACATAGTGAGCCTCAAACCATGTCTCCTCTGCAACACCCCAGAGATTTGCAGCTGTTGCAATGGCCTTCTCCGCGGGTAAGTTACAAGCAGACCATGTGCAATTCTAGAATTCTTAGTGACTCCCTCCCTTTGTCCTGCCTTCATCTGGGACACTCTGGTGCACAATGACGTGCTAAGCTTGAGCCACTTTGCTAACTGATTTCGTACTCCAGGTATGGTCTATGATCTAAGCCATCTCATCCTTCGAAAACAAATTCTCCCACTCTTGGCCTTGCTTTTTCATGCCGTGATGATCTCCTCTGAATATTATTGTTATTACTTTTTCCTGCTTCTTCTCTGGCTACTCTTCCCTCCCTCCTACCCTCTATACATCCAAGACCCTGTCCTAGACCCTCTTCTCTTTCTGGTCCACCTTCTTTAAGACAAGATAATGATTATCTTGTCTTAAACACCATAGGCCTATCCCTGAGTTCTAGCCTTGTTTTCAGTCGACTTCTAAACACATCCATTAGGAAGCCCCCTCACCAAGGAACCTTGGAGCAAATGTGTCCCAAATTGAATGTATCATCTTCTTCTCAGACTTTCCAAATTCACTATTTCTTCAATGGCACGCTTGGCCCCTTAGTCAGCAGGGCTAAACTTCAGATTTCATTTTGATGCCTCTACCCTTCAACCCCAAAGTCCTGTCTACTACACCTCCATAATATTTATGAACCCCAGCCCCAGCCATCCAAGAGCCAAGTTTGTTGTAGGTCCAGGACATGAGAAAGATTGTACGAGTGAGACAAGACTGGAAGAGGTTGTGTATCATTACTATTTGTTGCAATTAGCATTTATTTGACACTCAGAACATGCTGTTGGATGTTTTGATAACTCAGTAGTCAAACATGTTGATAACAACTCATCAAAAAGTAAAAGCTATGTATTATTAGTGGTAGTGGTAATAATAAATTTATTTTAGCATTTAGTAGAGTAGTACTAAATTTAAGTAGCTTTTCTTCTACCCCTATTTGTAAAAGTCTATCAAGAGTTTTGGAGAAATAAGGACCATTGTCTCTGGAAAGAATGACTCATTCAGGACCTTAGCTTAGCTCTGCCTATGATTCACATCACCATTAGAGCTTCTAATGCTTAACCTTCCTAGAAGCCACAGTGAAAAACAAGACAGATGCCTGGGTATGATTTGGTGGGTCCAATAAGGACTTAATCTTCCAAAAATTATACCTCATGCACTTGCTGGGCAACAGCATATTTAATGCCTTCTCCCATGATAATTTACTGGACATCGTGGATGGGGAAAAGAAAACCACAGAGGATGAAGGACTAGGTGTCTGGAATGTTCATGAAGATTCACTTGGGAAACATCTTAGTGTTGTGGACTTCAGCAATAGATGAACTTGGCTTCAGATCTTGGTTCTACCACCTATTGGTTGTGAGACCTTGGGGTAGAGTTTAACTTCTGAGTTCATTTCCGATGTTAAAAGTAGAGATCATAATATCATAATGCTTTAATTAGCTAGATTTTTTTAATCATAAAGAGAAAATTGACAACTAGGTAGGCTAAGAGTCTAGCAAATGGTAGTTTTCTCAACCCAATCTCTCTCTCTCCCATTTCTTTCTCTCTCTCCCCCCACCCCACACACAAACACACACACACACTTACACTTCTGACTTCATAATTGAACCTTAGGCTGACCTTGGGACCCTAACAGGAGCTACCCCTCCATCTACAATAAACCTTCTTCATTTTACTTAACATGAAATGTAAATGGTGGCAGATTGGGTAAATTGTACTTAAAAGTCTGTCCCTAGATGGGTTCTTTCTACCTAGTATGTGGCAAAAGAGATTATTTAAATACTTGATAAGAAAGGAGGTAGCAGTTTGTAGTTCTAATTATTTCAGGAAATAAGCACTAATACATAAGTAATAAAGAAAATGGAGAAAATGGGCCAACGTGCTTGCAGATAATATGAGGCGCCTTCAGTCTACATGGCTGCCTTCCACACTGGCAGGTACTGACGAATGTGCCCGGCTCCCTGGCAGCCAGCACTCCCACCTCACTACAGCTGTTCTAAGACCCACCTTTCCAGGCTTTTGTCCAAGCAACAGCCCCAAATAAAGAAGAGAGATTTGGTAGGGGGCTCCTGACTGCACTTATGGCAATAACCACAGATAACCACAAAAACAGGTCTCAGAACCATTTTGTTACTAAGGAAATAGACAAAGCCACTGTGAAACTTAAAGCCACATTATTGTGGTGCAAGGAGATTTTTTTAAAAAACAAGTCATCAATAGGCCTTTTAGAACATTTGAATGACAAACCAAATGGGTTCAATTAATTATCAACTAAAATCTACTGTGAAAAATCCGTTATGACTGTGACAGGAAAAATATTCTTCTGAATTCTGTGGGTCTTATAGATCCAAAACTTTGTAAGGTCTAGTCATTATTAAACCCATAAATAATGAATGATAGATAGCAAATCAACAATTAAATCTTCTTTTAGATTCTCAAACAAACTTCCAGGGAAAAATAAATCCATTCCTGGGAGAGCTAAGTTGATCCATGTGAAATCTATTCCTTGGTGCCAGGATTCTAGCCCTTTGCACTCGCTTGCTTTTTTTCTCGATTCCTTTATTCTACTTGGGATTTAATTTTTTAAATACCCCAGATTTTACAAAGCTCGGCAGTACAATAAAAAACTGGAGTTTCTTTTCATACAAACTTATTTATTTGGATTTTTTTATATTTCAAATTATTGATACATTCAAAGAATAATTTTAATCTCTGTAATTTTTCATGCTGTGAGCTGCTACCGATGCTAACCGTGTCAAGTCACACTCGACATCTGAGTGCAAAGTGCTAGAATAAGTACATGGACTCATAGCTTCTCTTTTGTTTATTGTTTAAAGGGAAGCTTGAATATTAGTGTGATAGGTGTTCACATCCAATATTCAGTGGGAAATCAGAAGAGTATTGCCACACCTCAGTTATCCTAAGCAATAACAGATTTGCCATTAGGTGGGCACCAGAATTAAATTTGTGGCCTGTGTTTCTACAGCCAGATCAGGACCCCAAGGGGAACCATCTGTTTCTCTCACATCAGCTTGGTGTGGAAGTCTAGGAGTTCAAAACTAACTCCCCCCAAAATGCTGCTAAAGCAAGTTTCTCCTATTTAGACCCTCAGCTACTGTTGATCTTAAGGGGGCCCTTCCACAAATTCCTCATCTTCTCCTTTGATATTTTAGCCTCTTAATCATTTTAGGTCAACAATCCCAAACTGACAGTTTTGCTGATAAAGCACCTTTATAATGATAGACTTGCTGTTTAAATTTCCGCCTACGTCTTCTCGAAGTTGGTGACCTCATTGTAGCTGCTTCTTCCAGTAGAAATACTCACTTGTTAACCTCGAGTTATTTCTGGGCACAGCTGGAATAAAACAAATTGCTTTTTAAGCTTATGATTCCAGGTTCTGTGTCTTATTTTCCATTTCTTCTTGCCCATTTTTCCATGTAAGTTTTATCTGCTACCTATAAACCATGCAAAACAAATTATTCCATTCAAATCATTGGAAAAGGCTGCTGGCTGGCATAGAATCACGTTGTCTGATACATTTGCTCATTTTGAATTTCTGGAAGGGAAACTCACCTGATGAGGAGACTTCACTTTCCATCACTAATGGGGAAAACCGTTTCCCTCGGGATAAGGGCAGTAGTTCTAAAAGAGAAAACTCAGCAGAAATAAAATTCCAAGCAACTAATCTTTAACTCGAGTCTCTTTCTTTAGTGATGTTGAGACTGATTCTGCCTGTGAGGTGGGAATAAAGAGAGATGGTGAAAAAAGTATGGGGCCACACCATGAGTGCTAATTAAACACCACTCTTACAACTTAAGGCAATATACATACCTTCCCAGGCAGAAACCCCGGCCCCATCTCTGCATGGCTTGGCACGTTGCCTGCTATATGTGAAGCCACCAAACTGGCGTGGCTTCTGCCCACTGGCCTGCATTGGTGGACAAATTGTATGGTCTTTTCCTTTGTGTCACTTTCTCTAGGTATTCACAAGATGCCTTATTTAGGGGAAAAAAAAAAAAACAGGGCTAAATGGTTTCAGAGAACTTAGTCCACTGTTTATACAAAGAGACTGAGACTTAGAGGGGTCTCTGCAGTGACAAAACCGAGATAGAAGTCATAACAGCAGATCTTTACATAGCACTCTCTGTGAAGCCAGGCACTTAGACATAAGTGCTTTACGTATATTGACTCATTTAATCCTTCCGCCAACTTTCTGGGTAGGTGTCGTCATAATCCCATCTTACAGCAAGTGGCATGCTTCAGGCCACACACACCAGCTGGGGTAGAGCTGTGCTTGGGAGCAAGCACCCGGCTTCTAGAGTGTGGTGAGCTCAGCAAATCATACTCCGCTCTATAGAACCAGCACTTCTGACTCTCAGTCGTACCCTCCATGGCATGTTGCTTTGGGATCAAGGGGAGAAAAGAGTTTGTTTATAAACATTTAGCCCAACTTTTCAAAGCTGATATTTTTATATTACCATACACATCATCGAAGTACTAGCAAATGCACTTAAAAGCAGATATGGCTTAAAAACAGATGTGAAATGGCTTTACCAGATAATACATATGTCTTTGGGGAAGATGATCAAAACATTGGGCAAAAGGCGCTGCACAGGTGACAGCCATTCGGAAAGGAAGGAAGCTCTATGGCCACCTCCACGTCGACTGGCTAAATGTTAGTCCAGTTGTTTCGGTACCAGCATTTGTGTGTCAAGACCTGTCTGAATGAAACTGTAAGTCCCTCTGAACCACATTTGTGCCTGCGTAATTCTCTTGGAGAGCAGCTGGTAAAACACCCTTGGAAAGATTATTCTTAATAAATATTGTTCGATGATGATTACAGAGAATGCTTAGCACTGACTTCTGAGCTACCAACCTACTCTTGCAAAGAAAAATGCATTGGCCATAGGGACTGTGACTAATAGAAAAGATTTAAGAAAGTTTATAGCATGCAACACTTGGAGCCTAAGGGCTTGGAGCACATGTCTAAGGGCAAAACCAAACCTAGAAAGAATCTTTCTCTCCTTCCATGGGCTGTGGGTCACAAGTGATATTTCAGAAGCCAGGCATGGGAATATATGCAGCATCCTTGAACCCTGACAGTTCCCAATTGGCCATGCATGGCTACAAGCTTCAGGGCTCAGAGCCTGGGGGACAGGATGGAAATCTCAATGGGTCTTTACCCTACTCTAGGGATAGCAGTCTGTCTCCTAAAAGATGAAAGAAGCCTACCTGGCCCCTGATAGACAAAGGTGTCCATGTTGTTGTGTTGTTGGTTTTTGGGTTTTTTTTTTGTTTGTTTGTTTTTTGAGACTCCGGCAAGAGAGATCCCAAGGTCACCTAAAAACTCCTCTTGCATCCAGGTGGCTTAGGAAAACATGACTCAATATCAGAAAAATAAGCCTTCAAGCAGACAGAGGTTTAAATAACACAACAGCCCACAGCTTATCAGAACTGGCAGGAACATCAGACTATTCCTCAATTACCCTCTACAGCTGTTCATAAATACTGGAATTTCCTTGCCCTGATCTGGCTCACAAAATGAGCAGCAAATGTTGAAAAGTTTAGTGCCTTTTAGCCAGCAGACACACAACTATGAAATATGCAAAGCTGTGGTAGACAAGTAAAAAAAAATAAAAAGAGAAAAAAAAATTTTCCAATAAAGTAATGTTCTCCCAGTGACATCTTGTTATTCCAGTAAAAATAGATTCTTAGGTTTGACAGTATTTTTTTCCTCCTGAGAAAGTACAAACAATAACATCAAAATTAGGGTTTTTGTCATATACTTGAGGAAGTAAGAAAGGAAGAAAAATTCATTTATTTTTGACTTGTAGAACAGCATTCTCATTCATTTACCCCATGAGGACCACCTATTTTTGAGTTCTGTAGACAACTAAACTAGAAGGAGCTCCCTCCTACTCATCAATGGGAAGGACATTGTTGTGGCAGGACTTTTTGACAGATTGCTCGCTGCACATAAAGCACTTTTTATTAGATGAAAACACCGGACATTTTCCATGTTGCCTCATGGACCCATGGTGAACAATGGGAAGTAAATGGGGAAACAGTCTCATCTCTTACACAGCTATGGGTCACACATGGAGATGGCGGGTCAAAAATGGGGACGGCTTCTTAGCCTCTCCAGTGATAGCCCACATATACATATTTATGCCAAGTCATTCCAGTGTGTTTCCAAGCTCCAAACATCATTGTAGGAGCAACTTCTAAAGTATGTGCGAAGTTACACATAATCCAATCCAGATAAATACCTGAGTGTCCCACTTCTGTGAGTATGAGTTGTAATGACAGCTTAAATTGTTTTGGGGTTGAATTTCTACCCTCTTCTCTGCTAACATAGGTTAGAAAAGATGTGCCATTAGATTGGAGCTTTCACTGATACGATGGTGTCTTAGAATGATTTGACCAAAGTCAAATTTTATAAAATTCTCCAACTGCTCAGTACCTAAATCCATAGCCCAGGCTCAATGAACCAAGATAATCCTCCAGCGACAGTTTTCCAGAGCTTTGGAAAGAAATGTGTTCTCCTCTAAATCATTGAAAGATCATTGAAATGTAATAACACTCTCATCAATTATTATTATGTTGTCTCAAAATTCCATTCTTCAGAATGATGAACAATTAATTGACCACACAGACTCCTGCTGTTTCTCCAAATTTTCATTTTCACTTTAAAGATGAAATGGATAATTTTGATTGACAAAACTGAAATTCACACTATAGCCATAATCAGTAAGACAACACTACCACCACTATATGCTCAGCTACCCTAATCTATTAATTTTATTGAGATCTCTCCAAGAGATATCCATATAGTTGGTTAAAATGAATATTTTCACAGCTGTCACTTAAAGGAAGGGGCATTCCCTGTATATGTGAGGAAGTTTGGAGAGCTGGGGTAAATTCAAGACTTCAGAAGTATATTACATTGATGATCCCCCTCATGTAGTTGTGTTTTGTGGGATCTACACCTAGCATCTTCCTGACTTTTTCTACTGACGTCATTTGGCAGAGTGCATGGTAAAAAATAAAGATTATTTTACAGGGAGCATTGGTAGCCAAAGGGAGGTGTAATCAACCAACGTGTGAATGACAATGATGTTCCAACAAGATTGCCTTTCCCAATAGTTCTCTGTGTTCTCTGATCTTTGAATCTAATCTTTCATGTAGCATCCCTCAATTGTCAACCTATTGGTCTTGGAGATTGTATTGTCATCCCTTCGGTGGTGCGGATTTCACCAGACATTAGAGCTTCCATTGTGTCCATCAAAATGGCATGCCCAAGCAAGCTTGGGTGTATATTGTGCATTCCCAAGGGGGGTGATGTTGTGCCCAAGGGAATGAAAATCAATTCTCACAGGTGAAGACCACCTTAGACCTCATAATGGCTTGTGACCCTCCAAAGCTCAGTCTCAGCTGACAAAATCTTACTCCTTAATATTTTACTTCTCTCATTAAAGAGAATTTAAGTTTAACTTTGTTTCTTTCCTGGGAGGATAGCGATTATGAAAAATAAAAGAACTCATATATTTGAGGAAATTTGTCAATTTGGCAAAGTAGACAGCTGACAGTATATTCATGCAAAATAGGTGCTAATAAATACTAACTTCAAACTTCAAGCAAGAGCTTAGTATTCATCTATAATTTCTTAGTATTACTCTATAATTTCAACATCTCATTGTTGAGCACAGTGTGAAAATGATTAGTTTTTCTTCAGTGATTTTTTTTTAAAACAGGGCCAATTACTATATTTTAATCTTCCTCTGAATTTCCAATGAGACACAAATAATTTTCAGACTTAAATCCAAGGCTTTTGCTTTCAATTTGTACTGATTTTCTCAATCCTGACTCAAAAATATTTAATGGTTTTCTTCTGCAGATAGAATACAACTCATTGGCCATAAAACTGAAACCCTTCGTAACTTAGTCTCACCTATCTTTCCAAAATGACTTTCCTCAAAATGAGTTTATAAACTTTGCCTCCAACAAATAAACCTCTCTCTTCTCTGCTTTCATCCAACCTCTTTCACTAAGACTATTTTCCCTTCCTCCCTTCCAACATCTATCTGTTCTTCAGTGTCTCAATGTCACTGCTTTTGCAAAGATTTTTTTTCAATCACTACCCCCCACCCCCATCCTGCCTTCCAAAACCAGAAGTTTCTCCTCTAAACTCACACAGCTTGATATTTGGACAACTCTTACGACATTTACCACTTTCCACCAATTACTACTGTTTTAGGTACAGTTGTTCCTCAGTACCCAGGGCAATCCCTTCCGGGACCCTGCTCAGATACCAAAATCCACCCCTATATGAAGTGCTGTAGTATTTTCATGTAACCTATGCACATACCCCGTGTATTTTAAATCATCTCTAGATTACTTATACTACCTAATACAATGTAAATGCTATGGAAATAATTGTTATACTGTATTATTTAGGGAATAGTAACAAGAAAAAGAAAATGTCCCTACGTGTTCAGCGCAGATAAAAATCATCCTTTTTTCCCCCTGAATATTTTCCAGCCGTGATTGGTTAAATCCACAGACATGGAACTCACAGATTATGGAGGACCGACTGTGTGTATTTTAACTTCTTTGCCAATTTAAAACCTCCTGAAGGGACAAACTTTGGTCTGATTTCTAAGCAACAGAGCCTAATGGAGATAGCTAGAGAAGACCTTGGGGAGCAATATTTTCCTCTACCGCCCATTAGCTAGATCTACCTGGTGTTATATTTGCTTGCCTTCCCTTTCAGTCTACATGCAAGTTATCCAATCACTCTGAGTCTAGTTTCCTCCTCTGTATAATATTGTGATACAGTGTGAGCATTTGATAAGTCAAAATTTCCAGTAGTAGATGCTTAAAGCATATTAAATAAATTTGTGCATATTTGACATTACAGTCTGTTGCTTAAAATGTTTTCCTCCAAAGTTTCAATATTTGGCTTGCAAAAACAGATTTCTGAATGGATATGTTAGAATAAACAAGAACAAAATGGCCTTTGCTATTTTTGGGTGGCATTAATCACTCTCTTCCTTTAAAAAAAAAAAAAAAAGTCCCAGGGAATTATCTAGTGTAGGGAAGGAGTGTTGGGAGAAAGCCCCACAACGCTGGTGCTGTCTTCATCTGCACCAGATTTCATGCCCACCTCATTTAATCTGTTTTGCAACCCCTCATCTGAACCCCAGATTTCAGGTTTGGGAAACAGAACCAAATGGAACATACAATGTAAAACAAGATCCAGCCACACATAGTCGGCTCTCTCTGGCTTGAAGTCAAAACGTGGCTGAACCACAAAGCTTCACCTGGTTTTGAGTAAAAACCACACCGAACCACCTTTTTTTTTTTTTCATGGTTTCAGTTTGAAAATGGGGTTTCATGCAGAGCTTGCCCTAGTTTCAGGAGAGTTCCTTGGCAGAACACAGGCAAGTCTGTAGCCAACGTGGACTCTGCGTCCTCAGCACCCCAGGTCAGCCAGGCCGGAGGTGACCACTTGCTAGTCTGCCCTCAGAAGGCTGGAGTGAGGAGCAGTCTTGCTCGTGTGATGATTAAGATGACAGAAAACTATCAGGCATATCAATAAGAAATCCAATCGATGAGTTCATATCTTTGCATTTAGCTTTTACAAAAACAGAGAAAATTTTTGAAAAGCAATGAATGTACAAAGCAGTGGGAGGAAGCAAAGTCTCATGTTCTATCTATGTACAGAGGCGAAGAGGAGATCCGAAACAATTGTTAGGATGACCCAGGCCCAAACTGCAAGTCATCAGAAATAGCGAGAGAATAAGGGCAAAGTGGGCTGTAATAGTACCCTGCTAGGAGGTGGGAAACAAGCTCAATTTTCCCCTCGCTGCTGTATTTAGACAAAGCCATGGTATCAGAGATGCATTTCTCCCTGGAGATTTGTAGTGGATTTGGTGTAGTTTATGTGCTATGCTGGCAATAGTAGAAAGGATTAAAATGTTCCTTAGAAGCTAACAGTGTCAGATGAGCCATTTGCCCCCAATGGCAATGACCCCTGGTAACAGGTCCTAACATAATGGACCTCCAAGCAGAGTTTTTCACAGCACAAAGGGAGAAAATTGTTCCTTTGGTAAATTAAACCAGTACTTGGGACGTACACAGGGATTTATAGGAGGGTTATAATAATGCACACATAGAAGAATGGATTGGGTCTGTGATGAAACATTTATCACATCAATAGATGCAAATTATGGAGAACTAACTAGAAGAGAAAATAAATGGCTTGGTAAAAAATAACTTATGGGCTGGGCGCGGTGGCTCACGCCTGTAATCCTAGCACTCTGGTAGGCCGAGGCGGGCAGATTGCTCGAGGTCAGGAGTTTGACAACCAGCCTGAGCAAGAGTGAGACCCTGTCTCTACTATAAATAGAAAGAAATTAATTGGCCAACTAATATATATAGAAAAAATTAGCTGGACATGTTGGCACATGCCTGTAGTCCCTCCTACTGAGGCAGGAGGATTGCTTGAGCCCAGGAGTTTGAGGTTGCTGTGAGCTAGGCTGACGCCACGGCACTCACTCTAGCCTGGGCAACAAAGTGAGACTCTGTCTCAAAAAAAAAAAAAAACTTATGTCTGTGTATGTTCATAGCATTCACTTAGGAAAATTTCCCACACATGACAACACTGGATATAGGTCCTGGGGAGATGATATGACTTGTCGGATTCTGATCAGGAAGCCAGTAAGTTGCAGAGGTTTGACCTTCCCTCATTCAACTCCAAACACCAATAAAAATTGTCCTCAGCAAAACTACATAGGAAGGGAGACAGACAATCCAATACACCAACCACTGCACTATAATGTCACGGGTGTCAGAGTGGAAACATCCTCTAGAGAGCTGAGGGCCAGGAATCAAACATTCCTACATCTGCCTCATGCCTTTGTATTAATACATATAAGCATGTAGGCCTGAAACCCAGGAGACAGTCACCAGGAGGCAGAGCTAAGGGGAAAGAGCCTTATCAGGTGGTACCATCCAGTGAGCCAGGGAATCCATCCAAGAGATGGGCTCAGTTTGGAATATGTTGGTTTTTAGGAGCCCATGAAATATGCAAGCAGAGCTGTCAACGTTCTCCGGAAATTTAGGTCTAAAATTCCAGGGAAAGAGTTCTCAGCTGGGGCTATGAATTTGAGAATCACGAGTGTAAAAGTAATAGGTTAATGACATCACCTATACTGAGATAGAAGACTATCAAAGGGACCGTCAGGATCTGTGACCCACGGGTCCTATACATGCAATAGGACAGCACAGGACTATCTTAAGAGCAGACGCCTGCCAAATGATGTCTTTAGTGAAGACTGCACACCACCAACTCGACTGGAGATTCTTATCATTCTGCAGAGTACATCAATGTGAAATCCCCAAACACTTTTTCCTTAAGAAGAAAGTCATGGTTCACTTATCCATTGTGGCATATTGTCTATAATAAATAAACATAACATACAAATACCTTGTTTACTCAAGAGATTAATCAAAGGTGATGATGCTTTATTTTATGATAAGATTCACAATAGAATTCTATCAAATAGCAAATGCCTTTAGCAATGGTAACATATGACTCATTTTACCAAGCACAAAACAAAAATCATGTTTAGCCACATTTTTTAGAAACACAAGACACAAGTTTGCTTTTGTTTATTTCCATGTGTTTGCTTCTTAGGGCAATGCATATTGTATATTTCTTTAGGTAGAGAACGAGCACGTGGACAAATGGGGCCAGCAGATACAATCAATTTTCACTTCCAAAAGTCCTTTGGCACAAAGCCTAGTAAAACTTCAATTTATTTAATTACCATAGAATTGGAAGATGTTTTTGCTCTAAAATATTGGTATGAAGGCAGAAACCAAATAGACATTTCCCTAGATGAAAAGTATTAATTCCAAGCCCCCAGGGGTCAGTGTTGGACTCTTTAGTTCAATATTTTAAGAGTCATCTGGAAGTCAGGGCAGTGGGCAGTGAAATGTCCAGTTTCTCTAGTAAAAATGAGCTGATTGAGGTGCCGTGTAAACAGAATACAGAAAGACCTGGGTAGTGGATATAAAAATGCCACATAAACTTAAAAGCTGGTCTGTCAATGAGCTTAGAAGAAAGCGTTCTACACCCTATTTTTGAAATGGTGGTCTCTAAGTGATCAGTTACACCTCTGCAAAGGATCATTGAAATGGTCCCAGAGTTTGTTCTTCCAGTGGGGACATCAAAGCAGTGCACTGCATCATCAGGGCAGGCCACAGAAATCCTTTCTAAGGAGCTGGTGAACCGCACAATATGTTGTTATGCTTGTTCTGTAAAATATGTGGTGCTTGAGGTTTGATTGTTGCAATTCATGGGCTCCAGAGAAGAAGTGTTTCTGGCCTTTCTGAACTGCCGGGGTTTACCTCTGTGTCTACCTCCCTCTCATTGACTGTGCTCTCACTTCTGGTATTGCTATGTGAGTATCTCCCCCTTCAACCCAGTGAAGGCAAGATAGGTACCTTCCCTTTGACAAAGACTTTGTTCACAGTACCTACACCGTACCTAACGATGGAAGGATGGGTGACTAAGCAGGTGGATGGATGGATGGATGGATGGATGATAAGAATTTTAAATGTGCCTAGAAGGTGATAAAAGTGATCAAGATAATAAGGTGCTTTCGTAAGTTAAAATAAAAGAATTATTCTTTAAACTATAACAATTACAAGAAGGAGTTAAAACAAACAAAGTTCCAAATGTTTAGCCTTTTCCTAGGTTCTCCTTATCCACCTATTATCTAGAAATAAATTAAGGGAAATTAAGAAATTTGAAGTTACATGCTGCATCTTTTAAGGTCAAAGTCTTGATTGACAGCTACTATGTGTTCTCATAAAACTTTCTTGGGTGAAAAGAACTGACCAAACATTATATTTCCTCGCAGCTCTGGGGAACTTAACACTTTGTTAATAAAGCAATTCAAACAGCAGATGAGCACAGCGTAGTGTAAATAAGCACAAACTTACTCGACATGTTCCTCACCGAGCCTCTCCAAGCCTCAGTTTCCTAATAGGTACAGTTGGGATAAATCTATAATACCTGCATAAATTTGTAATGTGATGATTAAAAAATTGTGATGATCAAATGAGCTAATATATGTAAAACCCTTAGTTTGTGAATAACTAGTAAATGCTGAGCCACTACTGAAATCCAAAATTATCTAACTCCAGAGACCTTTTCTTTTCTTTTCCTTTTGAAATAATTCGAAGGTACAGGAAAGTTGCAAGAGCAATACAGAGAACCACTGTATACTCTTCACCCAGATTGACCAATCGTTAGCATCTTGCTACATAAGCCAGTGGTTTTCATCAGTGTGCCAGGGGTCCATAAATGGACACGAGCATGGCGCCCACCTCAAAGGGCTATCATGGAGGGGGGGTAAATGAATTCACAGGTGCAAAGAATCAGATTCATGCATTAAATAGCTGCAGCAAAGCATAACAGGGACTCTATTAATAACTGACTTAGGAGCTCAGTAAAGACACAAAGGAGAAAATGAGTCTCTCCTCTAGGATGGAGGGAAGTGGGAGCTGAGAAGGCTCTGTGGAGAAAGTGACCTTTGAGGTCAAAGGTCAATCTTGAAACACACATCTGTCCAGGATCAGAACAGAACAGTGGTGCCCATGTTCCGTCACATCTATCTTCTCCCGGGAAAAGGTTGAATTTGAAAAATCTCAAAAGGATCTAAGCTGAATTAATTTGGAAAAGTGAGACTGGTGTGCCCAACCTAATTTTGCCATCCTTAATGGAGTAAGGGTCATCGGTGGTGCTTCTAAAACTTGTTACTGTGATGGGTAGAACATCCTTGCACCATATTTCCTCCTTGCAAACCCCAGCCTTGAAGTAGAGGTTCAAATTTCCTAATGCTTTCATGATTCTGGGAAGTGGAAGGTGACCTCTCCAAAGCATCTGTTTCATTTGGCTGCACGAAGCCTTGTCGGAAGGTAGGAAAATGCAAACATCCCATTGCCCCATGAACAAGCTCAGAGCATAGCAAGTGTGTCTCAGAGGCAAGACACAACTGCAGGAAGGAAGATTGACACCTGCCACCCAGCCCTTCGAGAGCACACACGATACATACACATGGCCACGGCAAGACACGTCAAAATACCCAGAACAGACACGATCCATACCTTGTAAAACGTTCTGTATCCCATAAAAACAGCCCTCAAGATGATCAATTTTGCAAAGTAAGCGTGATACCAGCCTTTTGTCCTTCCTTCAGTTCTCATTCTACTTTTGACTTATTGGTGGTGGGAAGTTATAATTAGATTGTGCCTGGCCTTTTTTGCTTTAACTGACAAAGTGCCGTAAATCCTGGACCTCATCCCTGAGTGCAGTCGCTTATGAATTTTGCTATTTTTTTCTTCAACGTTGCACCATATGCGAACCCGGCTGAGAGGCACGGTTCCGTATTCCTGGCATGCAGGAGAGCCACTGAGAGATATCATATGGTCTCCTGGCAGAAGTACAAAGTGCCTCTTGCTGTTTGATCTACTGTCTTAAACTTAAATGCAAAATCTGATAATTGGGTTAGGCAGGAGAAGAAAATGAGCAGTAAAGTTCTTTTCATTTCCTTTTGCTATTTCTCCACGTTTCATCTTTTCTTCCTTTCTTGTCCTCTTCTTCTCCCAGCTCCATTTCCCCTCTTTTTTTCTCAGCCTCTGCAAGAGACAGGCTGCCCTGCAAGTAGCGAGGATTAGAAGAAGAGATGGGCTTATGGCTGGGAAACCTGGGTTTTCCCAGCTGCCTCCGTCAGCTCCTTGCTGTGTGTGCAGTAGATTTCTGTTCCATTAGCGACCGCACTGGGTAACTATCTTCAGCTTGCAAATGCCTAAGTCATGGCAGGTTTACTTGTTTAGAAATATTACTGCCTTTTCAGACACGGGTTTGTTTAATGTGAAAGGAATTCCTCCTAGTCTCTCTGGTCCGGGCCATTAAGCAGACAGAGGCTTGTACTTCAAAGGGCGCAAGAGATAAATGAAAACTGAACTTCCTCTTCACACAGAAGGAGCCTGTAATATGAAAAGCCTGACTTAGACCTCTCTGCTCCACAGTTTCTACATGGGGAGAGAGAACTTTTCATTCTTGATTTCATCACTCCGAGACCTATTGCAGAATTGCCCATGTGGTTACTGAATTGTCTTAGCTGCATGTAAGCCCAAAGATGGCAGCCTAAAATGCACGAATTTAGCACCGAGGAGAGTACAAAGTTCAGAAATGACACAACTTTTTGTCAGCATCACTCTTTCAGATCACAGAGGGCAATTACTCACCCTCAGGTGAGTCACTAGAGTTTTCCGCAGGTCAGGCCACCCGCTCACTGTGATGGACGCTTCGTGGACACCCTACCGTGGTGTTGGAATGTTCCAGAAACTCCTGAGGTTTGGGAAGGGGGTGCCTGGGAGCCAGGCTCACAGGCTGTCTTCATCTGCACCCCATACCAATATTGGTATAGACCAATCATTTAAACTCAGGATAAAGGAACCTTCTAGACAGTCTTAGTCTTGAATTGAAAAGGAAGACAACGGGGAGGGCACCCGAGGAACCGGTGAGATAGAGAAAGGAGTTTGCCTCAGGGAGGACGTGGGGATAAGTAGCAAAGCCACCCCGCTCGGTGCCGGCCGCCCCACTCCCGGCTCCCAAATCGCTGCTTTTAGAGGGACCTGTCCCACATGCAGACTGTTCAGACACACGCCAACCCAACAGACTCTTTTAACCAGAACCTCCATCTCTGAAGCTTCCCAGCACCCCACTCTGAGTATCCCACACGGCCTTGCAGGTCTAAGGGACCCTGGGGAGGCCTCACCAGGCCAAAGTGACAGTGGCACCACAGCCCGGCCAAGAGGGGCTCAGCACCAGCTCCCTTCCCCAGGCCTGGACCTCAGAGACGCTGCAGCCTGCCTCCTGAGGATGTGCCGGCCCTTGGGGAGGCTGCAGGAGGCCGGGCCCAGGGCAGAGTGGCGGGGAGGGAATACGGCTGCCTGGAGATGTCCATCTGTGTTCTTCCCAGACTTCTTGGTGCTGGGAGAGTGGGGCCGGGCAGGCGGCCACTGGTTCCCTAGTTGGCTTAGCCTTAGTGCCGCCATTCAGGAGGAGGCTTCAAAACCGGTTTGGATCTGATATGGAAAAGAAGATGTTTCCTTGAAATGAGTGATAGATGGGAGCTGCCTTGGACACAAAAGACTGTTGCTCTAGAAGAGCGTGGCGTGGTTTTGGCAGCTTTCGATTGCAGTCCTTCCATCAAATTTCCAGGACTCGCCAGGCTGGCCCCAGAGGGGCTCGGAGCTGGTATTAGTTAGTCACCCCTGCTCTTACAATCACATCCTGCCTCGTTGTTTTATTTAATGTGATTCTGTGTCACTTCTCATCACTGTGGGGCTGGAGCATCCTTTTGTCTCTAAAACACTAAATCAGACCTTTTCAGCTTAACACCAGAAATGACTCTCCGGTGTCTTGCTCACGCCTACAAAAGGGCTGATTTGCGACAGCACCGGGCCCTGGTGCCTGGGCGTTTTCAGGGAGAGTCCAGCCTCCCCCGAGTTTGCAAGAGAGACTTCCTGCTGGCGAAGCTTAGTCTCAATGGCCTGGAGAGGGCCATCGACTACTCCTTCCATCCAACCCAAAGCTTGATGGAAAAGCATCATTTAAAAAAAAAAATAGGTTTGTGAATTTGTTTTAATTGCATCCATCCCTAAGACTTTTTTCCAAGTTACTGCAGAAATTGGATAACTGTCTGAATAATCTTGTTCAAATGTGCCCTCACTCTGGGGGTCCTGTGCCCTCCTTCCTTCCCCTCTTCCGGCACTTTTGAGTAAAGAGAACGATTTACAGTAATTGCAGTTTCCTTGTTTGTAGCCTCCATCGCCGTAGAAAGTGAAAATCGAAGACTCTCGGGTGGAAATTAATTTAGAAACATTACTACAATTCTTGTATGGCATATGTAGCCATAATAGCAATTTCAGTGGGAAAGGCAAAAATAAATAGAAGGCAAATGACATTAATTTCCATTTGCAGCCAACCCATAATCGGATCAATTGCATGATCCTTGGGGAGAAAGTAAGTTGTCATTGATTGGAGGGGTGAAGCCCTCTGCGGACATCCCTGATGGAGCCAGACTCTTGCAGTGCCACATCCTGAAACCAGCCAGGAGGGCTGGGGACCCCAGACCTTCCTCTGGACAGCAGGGTAGTTAGGCCAAAGCAGCCTCTTCTCCCTTCATTGACCATGGGGCTCTAGACAGTGGCTTAGCCCTTTGGGGCTTGATTTCCACATTTGCTAACTGAGGATAATAAAAATGCCCACCTCATAGGATTGGAAAGATTAAGTAAACTGATCCACATCATGCACTTAAAATGGTGCCAGGCACTTGGTAAACCCTTTAGAAATGTCAGCTTATTATTTATTACAATTGCTATTATTCTTTATTATCCATGATGCAATGGTAAAAGAACTAGATTTGTGCTTAAATAATGTAAATCGAAATTTAAGCTCTACTACTTTCTTGCCATGCATTCTTGGACAAATTAATCGTGCTAAGGCTCAGCTTCCTCATCTGTAAAACAGGGCTCTATCTAATGTATATGAGCGTGTGGACAGAATCAAGTAAGGCATGGAAAAGTATTTTGTCACTGAATGTGAGGCCGCAGAACTGGCCTTTCTCCTGATGACATCACAGTTCCACTGGAGGAGACAGCTGCATCGTGACCACCCTGGGATGTGGCCGGCCCACGGCAATCCCGGTCCTTGCGTGCAGGAGTGAGGACGCTCACTTTCTGCAGGGCTTTCCTGAACTGTCAACCATGAGCCATGCAGGTGTCACCAGGAGTGACCCGCAGCAGTGTCCTCCTTAGCTTCCCTCTGTGACTCTGGGGCCATGCCAAACAGTGGCCAGGAAGGGGGTGGCTGCTTGATGGGGACATGCCCTCGGTTTCAGAGAGTCCAGCCTCCTGGGACTCTCCAGGCCTGGTGCGTGAGTGCACTCTCTGTGTCTCAGATTTTCATCTGAAGAGCCCCAGAACGAGTGAGTATGACCACCAGGAATTCTAGAGAGGAAATGGGCTCCACAGAAAGTAAACAAGGACATGCAGTTCTTTATACAAATATTCTGAAAGTGCACTCCAAACATCCCTTTTATTTTTTTGTTATGGATAGGAGAAGGGCTTTTTTATTTCCTTTTTCTTGCTGTTTCTTTTGTTTTAAATTTCTTTCCTTTAGTTCTTTTCTCGTACTGCCTTGTTTCCCTGGAAGAGGTGTCTTCATAAAAACTGCAGTGTCTGGCCCTACACAGTGGAAAAAGGGACTAGACCAGAGGCTGCAAGATCATCAGGATTGTATAAAAACACTCCAGATGATTTTTATTTTCATTTCCTGACCGGTCTGTTACTGCTTTCTGAGAATTTGGAAATGAAGTGTGGAATATGGGACACTCAGATCTGTGTGTGTGTCTGTATTCATGTGCACGAGAGAGTGCGTATGCATGTGTGACGGTGTGCACATGTGTGGGAGTGTGCATGTGCACATGAGTGCCCGTAAGGAAGTGTGTATGGGTGTGTGCACGAGCACATGTGTGTGTGGAACGGTGCATGCATATGGGTGTGAGCCTGTGTGTGTGTACATATCCATACCTGCGTTTGTGTGTGCAGGTATGTAAGTGTGCATGTGCATGGAAGGGTGCCTGTGTGAGTGAACATGTGCATGTGTACAAGCACATGTGTGTGAGTGCTATGTACATGTATGTGTGAGCCTTGTGTACGTGTGCACAAGCACATGTATGTGACTGCTATGTACATGCATGTGCATGTGAGCCTTGTATACGTGTGCACAAGCACGTGTGTGACTACTATGTACATGCATGTGCATGTGGGCCTGTGTATATGTGTACACAAGCACATGTGTGTGACTGCTATGTACACGCATGTGCATGTGAGCCTGTGTGTACGTGTGCACAAGCACATGTGTGTGACTGCTATGTACATGTATGTGCATGTGAGCCTGTGTGTATGTGTGCACAAGCTGAGAGCGGTTTGGGTGCTGAGGCCAATTGTGCAGCCATCGTGCCCTCAGGGCGAGCCAGAAGGGGCGGTGGACACTTCGTGTTCAATGCGTAGATGAGGAAGCTAAGGCCCCAAGACGGACATAGCTCAGCTGGTCAAAAGCTGGTTTGTGGCAGACACTGGATCACAAACCAGAATTTCTCTTCCCGCTTCCCTTTCCACCACACCGCCTTCCCTTACAAAGCCCCTTACTCGCCTCTGAGACGCCCCCACCTATGCGGCTGATTTCTCACCTGCTCGCCTCGACTCTGGTTCTCCCACACTGGCTCTGAGGAAGTGCACTCTGGCCTAGAGGTGTCCGTCATCCTGGGTTAGTACTAACACTTCCTCGTATGCCATGAAGCACTCGCCTTCCTCCATTGTTCTGAACTCCTTAGGGAAGAGAGCGTCGGTGGTGTTGCCGCTACAATCACAGGTTCCGGGTCACCTGGTTGAGTTAGTTGGTTCTTCTCTGTTCCCCCAGCAGTTAGCACATCTCTCCCAGCGGGGCCAGACCTTTGTCACAGCGGGCTGTCATTTCCTCTCTCCGATCAGTCCTGTGAGTGCAGGGTAGGACCTGGAATGAATGAATGAATGAATGAGTGAGTGAGTAGTAGTCCCAGTCTTCTATCTATATATACAAGCTTTGTTTATTTGAAATCGGGGAAAGCAGGCTCCTAGACTCTGCAGAGCCGGAGAGCAGGGCTCGGGCGTGTTAGTGCTCCTGGTGTCTGACAGCCGTCCCCAGCCGAGTCGCCCCAAAGCCTTCCTTCTCGAGGAATCTGCTCTCCACGTTGACTGCGCTCCCAGTCCCCCAGTCCTAGCACTGTGACAGAAACAGCCGTGCTGTTTAATAACGCCTCCTTCACTCCCTGTCAAAATCCACATCTTGTCTGGCCTCTCGGTCTGCCGGTTCTGATATTTCTTGGGGGTGGCCTGGAGCTTGAAAGTTACATCACATGGGGGAGAAATCAAGGCCAGCCCTGGTTGTCAAAGTTCCCCCAGTGCAGGCTTTTTTTTTTTTTTTGT
>VSMD01141509.1:0-27002 GCA_008750895.1 Mirza zaza | reverse complement strand
AGCTGGGTCACTTTGCAAATCTAGGACACAGGTAATACCCACAGCCACAGGGCTCGACCTTCTCAGACTCTGAAGGTTTCATCTCTGTCCATGTAGCTCCTGTTCAACGGGATACGAGTGTCGAGGAGAGAGAAGGGGTCCGGAGCTGCAAAAGCAGCAGCGCTTGACCTAAGTTCTGGAAGGGTGGCGCGGGCACTTACGATAGCCCCGCTTCCTCTGCAGGGCGGTCGCTCTCTGAAGTCGTGCTGCTGCTGCTGCTGCTGCTGCTGATCTCCGAGAGCGACTTGGAGCCATGACCCAAGGCGTTCAGCTCACTGCTGGAGTCCCTTCCAAGAAATGACATCTTCAGCGAGGTGGCTCGGTGGCGAGGCTCGGGGTTAGGGCGTTGCCTGAGCCTCGGGCGGCGGGTGTTTCCCCGGAGAACGCATGGCTGTAGTCCCGAGCTCCCGGCTCCCAAGGGCGCGAAGCCTGAGGCGTGCGAGTCAGGGACGCGGTGGCGGCTCCGGAAGCTGCTGCGGCTGCTGCTGCCTCACCCGGCGGCGAACGGGGGACTTAGGGGAGCCCCATCGCGGAGCGAGTCTCCGGCCCCCTCCGACGGCGCCCGCTCCCGCCACGACGCGCCTGGGCTTTCGGCCTCCCCCACTTGGGCCCTCGCGGCTGTAGGGCGACGTGAACCGTGTGACTGGGAGGGAGAAGGCACCATTGGACTGGAGGTCCTGGTGCCTGGATGGGGTCCCGACTCGGTGCTTGTCTGCCTCTGGCGAGGAGGACAGCAGAGCTACCTCACAATGGAGGCTGCGCGGCCAATAAGCTGGCGCGGAACCCCAGCTCCGGGGGTGGCCGACAGAGAGGGGTCCGGCTGCCACCTTCCCTGCGCAGCGGGGAAGATGGCTTGTAGGGCCCAGGTCAAGGGCCGCTTGCTGTATTGCCACTTGCCGATTTCCGTGCAGCAGGGTATATGGCCTGCTAGCTATTCGGGAGTACAGGTAAACTTAAAAGAAAAATTGTTCAACGGATATTTATAGAGAACCTAATATATGCCAGGAACTGTTCTCCATGCTGGGAGTACATTAAGGTAGAAGACCTGCCACAGTCTCTGCTTTCCTGGGATTTATTAGCAGTCTGTGGGGCCGGGGGAGACAGACAATAAGCAAAGCAAAGGTGTAATAAGCGCTGTAGAGAATAACTCAGGAAAGAGGAATGGGGCGTGCTGGCCAGGGGTGGGTTGCAATTTTAGATCAGGTGGTCAGAGAGGGCCTCACCGGGAAAGTGACATTTGGGTAACCAAGGCCAGGGAGCATGTCCCGTATACATCTTGGGTAAGAAACTTCAAGCAAGGCCGGGCGCGGTGGCTCACGCCTGTAATCCTAGCACTCTGGGAGGCTGAAGCGGGCGGATAGCTCAAGGTCAGGATTTCGAAACCAGCCTGAGCAAGAGTGAGACCCCGTCTCTACTGAAAAAATAGAAATTAATTGGCCAACTAAAATAAATAGAAAAAATTAGCCAGGCATGGTGGTGCGTGCCTGTAGTCCCAGCTACTGGGGAGGCTGAGGCAGGAGGATCGCTTGAGCTCAGGAGTTTGAGGTTGCTGTGGGCTAGGCTGATGCCCCGGCACTCTAGCCTGAGCAACAGAGTGAGACTCTGTCTCAAAAAAAAAAAAAAAGAAGCTTCAAGCAGAGGGGACAATACGTGCAAAAGTCCTGAGACAGGAGAGAGAGTGCCTGGGGTATTTTAGGAGTGGCAACAAGGACACATGGCTGGCTCAGAGTGCACAAAGGAGAAGGGAGACGAGTGGCGTAGACATGTGTCTGGTTTGCATAGTATTTTCCAGGTTTGTGCCTGTTGCCCTGACATAATTATTAATAGCGCCTCCTTTCACTATGAAAAGTATCCTGAAATTGGGCATGGCTGTGCATGCTTGTAATACTAGCTACTCAGGAGGCTCAGGCAGGAGAATCGCTTGAGCCCAGGAGTTCAAATCTAGCCTAAGTAATATAGTGAGAACCTGCCTGTAAAAAATAAATAAATAAATAAAATAAAACAAAATAAAAAAAATAAAAGTATCCTGGTTTGGGTGATAAATGACACGGTCACACCAGAGATACAGTTAGAGAGGTAAAGGGAGCTGGTGGAGTGAGTGGGCAGGATCTTGTAGGCTATTGCAATGCCTTTGGATTTTACTTTGAGAAAGAGGAGACATCTTGGAGGGTTCTGAGCAGAGAAATGACATGACTTACATCTTGGGCCATTTTGCTGGGAGCAGACCGAAGGGGGTGAGGGAGATCAACCAGCATTAGGAGGCCAGTACAGTAATCTAAGAGGCTCTTGCAATGTCCCAGGTGGCAGTCAGCAGTGGCTTGATCCAGGGCAGTAGTAAAAGAGATGGTGAGAAGTGAGTGAATTCCGGATTTCTTAAAAGCTAAAGCCAGGAGGCTGTGCTGATGGCGTTCAGATGGGTGTAGAAGAAAGAAAGGAGTTAAGGATGACTCCAGTATTTTTGGCCTGAGTAATGGGAAGGGTGGGACGGGTATCAACAAAGTCTCTCCTTGAAGCTGCCTTTGCAGAGCAAGCACCGGCACTGAACTTGGATTGCATGCTCCTTGGGAGGGACTGCACGGGTTGCTTATGAAGATTAAGGGAGGCCGAAGCATGCCCACCTCAACTCTCAGTCCTGCCATGCATCAACACGATCAGCCTCTCTTTTCCTCTGAATAGCAAATGAAATTTCTCTCTCCACTGGTGATCTAAAGACTTTTTCTTAAGTTGAAAATTATTTCCCCTCTCCCATTGCGTTTATTCATTTATTCATTGCTTTGATACTTGCCTAGCGAATGCCTACTCTGTATTAGGCACTGCAGACTCAGCAACAAACAGGACAGACCGTGGGCCTGTTGTCAAGGAGTTTGCACGTTCTCAGGAAGACAGACAGTAAAAAAACAGACAGCAATAGAAGAAGTTAGGGGCAGGTGCAGGTGGGCAGCATTAACCACAGGAAAAGAGGAGGGGGGCAAAAGGAGGAGACCAATGAGCATTCAGAACCTAACCCGCTACAGCAGGAACTTGAGGTTAAGGACTGTTCCAGGCCAGGAGCATGAGCAGAAACTAGGAGCTTATGTCCAAAGGTGACCTTTTCCCCGTTAACATACATTGACATAGTAAAAATCACACCCATCAGCACCATGACAGTTTACAATTGTCATGGCAACCCCTGGAAGTTACCGTATAAGGATAAAAATGGAGAGGGACCTTAGTTCTGAGAACTCTCCATTCCTTTCCCAGGACAGTAATGTATGGTAAGGTGTAGAGATAAAAATAGAAGGGTGGTAAGACCCCAGGGTCTTCTCCATCATGGAGATAGACCCATTTGCCCTCAGGAAATGTACTTTCACTTTCTATCCTATGCTGACAAGCCTGCCATAAAAGCTGCTTGTGTGGAGGTATTAAGTGTCTGCCATCACTGTGGCACCAGCCTGGCTTGTAACTCCTTCAAGCCAGGAGCCAAAGAACCAGGGCAACACCTCCAAAAAAAAATCAATCCCAACAATTATAATGCAGGCTACGCTCATTTCAAAACAAATCGAAGCAAAAACTCTAAGCTACAAGATGAAGAAGGCGAAAATCACCCCCACCCAGAGTGAGCAGCCTCCCTCATGCACACGAGCACTGGCGTGAGACCCGCCTGTAAAAGGGGCGAAGAAAGACCAAATTAGAAAGAAATCACAACGAGAACCTCTCAAACAAAATGAGAAAAGGGTAGAATTACTCAATGACTACCGCTGGGAAAACTAGTTAGCCATTTGGAGAATGAGTTAACAAAAACAACAATAATAACACTTACATGGTCATTTTGTGCAATCTACTCCTCGTTTTTGTGCAATCTAATCTATCGATTTGTTTTTAAAGATTGTTAAAAAGTGTTAGAGGATGTTGGGAAGATTGAGTTCGTATGAGCACACCATGGAGAATGGCGCTCTGCATCTGGTGAGCTTCCAGGAAGTTGTTATTATTGTGGTTGTTCACTCATTCTCCCAATGGCTAACCAGTTTTCCCAACACTAGTTATTGAGTAATCTACCCTTTTCTCGTTTTATCTGAGAGGTTCTTGTTGTGATTTTTTTTCCAATTTGGTCTTGAGATCTTTGTCTTGAGAATGGGCATAAACGAAGGTAGACACTCTCTAGGAGACCCTTGGCCAGGAGGAGAGTCAGGTTGGAGTGTGTCAGGGAAGACAGAGAGGAGTCTGTGCAACAAAACCCATGAAATAACAGAAGCAGTGTTTACTACTGACAGATCTGAGGGAGGGGAGAGAGAGAGAGAGAAGAGGGGGCAGCATGCCTTGCAGGGCTAATAGGCCATGGGGACCATCTGGGACATGTGTGCTTAACCAGCTGGTGGGGAGCAAGGCAGGAAGCCTATGGGACCAAAGCCTTTACAGGGGTCCAGGGTGTTACCCACCCAAGCAGGTTTCCTGTGGGGAGCTCTAACCGGTGGGTTAAAGCAAGCAGGCATGACTTCCAGGAGGTCGCTGTGGCATACCTGTGCAGTTCGTGTGGGGTGTGGGAGTCAGAGGGGAAACAAGTAGGTTGTATCTTGTCCCATAGGCAGGTGGCCACCCCTGGAGGTGGTCATATAGGGTTGATATTTGGATTGGTCCCATTGAAGAACTGGGAAGTTGATAGATGGAAATAAATAGAAAAGGGCTTTTTCAAATGTTCTCAAACAAGCATGAATCGCTCCCCAAAACTACAGAGAGTATGATGAGAACCCCTCCCCACAACCTCCTGGGACTATAGATCTGCAGCATCTACTGGATTACCTAGGTGCAGTTTCCCAATCTTAGTAATTTGGGTGGGGTTGGGGAGAGAGAGCAGTCACGACCAGAAAGGTTGAGGTGATGTCTCAGGTTGACTGGCCCCTGGCTGCCAGCCAAAGTCAGACACAAGAACGGGCACTGGAAGGTCCAGGCAGCAGGCAGAGTGGAGGGAGGCCCAGGCTCAGCATTGGGAGACCCAAGTTCTACTCAAAGCCCAGCTCAAATGGCAGCACCTGTGGAAAGTCTTTCTTGGTTTCTGCCCCCCCCCCAGAGCAGCTGGTTCCACTTGCCCTTAAAAGGACACACAATGGCCTTTACTTAGTTGATTGCCTGTTACTTTTTCCCGATGGACAGCAGCCTGGCTGTTTAAGAGTAGGGATTCTTTTCTCATTCATCAATGTACCCCTTTTAGAGTGATGTATCAGTTAGCTTTTGCTGCATAAAATTCCCTCATACCTTAGGGATTAAAATCACAAACACTTATTATTTATCACAGTTCTGTGGATCATCTGTACAATTCCATGGTCTGGGTCAGCTTCTATGACTGGGGTTGGATATAGTCTAGGATGGCTTCACTCGTGTGTCTGGAAGTTGGCAGGCTGGTTGATCTGAGGGACTGGGCTCACCTGGGATGATTCACGTACGCTCCACACGGTCTGTCATCCTCCACAGAGCAGCAAGAGACGCAAGTCCTGATGCACAAGCTATCACTAAACCTCTGTGTGCGTCGGATTTGCACGTCCCATTGGCCAAAGCAAATTACAAGATCAAGACCAGATTTAAGGGGTAGAGATATAGACTTCATCTCTTGATAGGAGGAACCACAAAAGCACATTATCAAGAGGAATTTATGGCAATGTTTGCTATCTTCTACAAGAACCTTGCACTATGTTTGGTACACAGTAGAATCCAGAATGTTTTTTGCAAGAATTAAGATGTAAAATCAATTCAAATAACGTTTATGTCCACCCCGACACCCCCGACTGGCAAATCTACTTCCATGCCTCCTAGTCAGTGTTGGAATCTTTGAACTGGGCCATAACTTTATCCAGTGGTTTGGAAAGTTTATTGACTTAAATAAACTTAAAGTTGACTTAAATATGGAAGTCTCCTTTCTATTTGAGAGTTGCAACTCTCATTGGTCATCTTGGCTTTGTCCATCTCCATACTGGTGCTGTGCACGTCTTGCTGGGTTGTGCATTATGTCTCTACTCCTAGTGTTTGCTTTTTGAATAGATCCAGAAAAGGCGAAACGCTTTGCCAAAAGCGTGGTCAGCCTCAGCTGGCAGCACCTCTCCTTCCTCTAGTTGCTGCCCTGTGGGGCCCCCTGGTGGCTTCTTTTTGAATAGCTCCACTCTAGATGTGACATTCACCACCTGAATTACCAAAAAGTTGGCAAGACTCTGGAGAGAGCTTCCATGCAAGAGTTCTCAAATTAGTAGAAAGTAAGAGATGGAGAGAAAAAGAAATATACGGAAATATGTATATATATATATATATATTTAAAATTACCAATTAGACTTTTAAGCTGGTGAGTCCTTCCTTGTTTCACCTCGAGTTGGCCCAGAGAAAAGGCAAAGTAAAGATGCATTATAAAGATAATGCAAGTGAAAGAGATCCGTGTCATTAGAAGTCAGGCACTGGTGGGCGAGAAGCAGTACCATGGTCACTGAACAAAAGTGGTGGAGTTAGAAAAGGCAGGAGAGTCTTCTGATTCGATCAGTTCATGGAGGGCCTGGTAGGTCCCCGCCACGAAGCCCACGAAGCCCAGGATGCTGATCAGGGCGTCCTTGGCGATGGTGAGGGGGCTCATGCCCTCTGAGTAGTAGGTGGCGATCTCCAGGAGGGGCGGGATGATGAGGGCCAGGGCGCTGCTGCTCACGGAGCCCACCAGGGAGAGGACGAGGTCCAGGCGGGGGATGAGGATGGCCAAGATGCCTGCAGGAGGATGAGAGAGGACAGATGGAGAATCACAGGCTTAAGCAAACTATCAACGTTTGTCCTTAAAATCTTCTTAAAAAAATAAAGCAGTGTTTCTCAGAAATTAAGTTATAGAAAGTAAAAGTTGAAAGTCCTCTTATACCGCTGATCACATTCCCTAGGGCAGGGGTCCTCAAACTTTTTAAACAGGGGGCCAGTTCACTGTCTCTCAGACCATTGGAGGGCCGGACTATAGTTTTTAAAAAAACCATGAACAAATTCCTATGCACACTGCACATATCTTATTTCGAAGTAAAAAAAAACAAACGGGCAAAAACACCTGCACGTGGCCCGTGGGCCGTAGTTTGAGGACACCTCTCCTCGAGGTTACATATTAAAAATTCTGCTGGATGTGGTAGCGAAGCTCTGCAGTCCCAGCTACTCGGGAGGCTGAGGCAGGAGGATCCCTTGAGCCCAGGAGTTCAAGGCCAGCCTGGGCAACATAGAGGGACCCTGTCTCAAAAAACAAATGAGAAGAAACCCTGTCTCTTTCCAATTATTTCTCAAATATATATATATTCATATGGTTGGGAGGAAAAATGTTTCCTCTACCAATTTAGGGTCAGTGGTTGGGGGCCTGTAAGTTTAACTGAGAAGAGACAAGATTAACAGAAGAAAAGACAAAGTTTATTTAGCAGCTCTAGAGACTTGGAGAAGGCACTTCTTTTTTTTTCTTTTTTTTTTTTGAGACGGAGTCTCACTCTGTTGCCCAGGCTAGAGTGAGTGCCGTGGCGTCAGCCTCGCTCACAGCAACCTCAAACTCCTGGGCTCAAGCGATCCTCCTGCCTCAGCCTCCCGAGTAGCTGGGACTACAGGCATGTGCCACCATGCCCGGCTAATTTTTTCTATATATATTAGTTGGCCAAGTAATTTATTTCTATTTATAGTAGAGATGGGGTCTCGCTCTTGCTCAGGCTGGTTTTGAACTCCTGACCTCGAGCAATCTGCCCGCCTCGGCCTCCCAGAGTGCTAGGATTACAGGCGCAGCCGCCGCGCCGGGCTGAGAAGGCACGTATTTAATGAGACCATGGGTCTGTAGATAAACTGGCTTCTAGAACAGCCAAAGATACCCACCGAATAAGAGGAAAGGGAGGAGGAGGAGGAAGGGCTTTTATGGAAGCGATTAGTCAGTCCGATGATAGCAGTTAGTCTCCTTTCTGGCTCTAAACCTCCCAGAGAAGGGGTTTATGGCGGCTACTGTTTCTCTGGAGGCTCTGGTAACATCAGGAAAAGAAGTTTAGGTAAAGCTTTTTTCTGCAGCTGCTATTTATTCAAGTGTTTTTAACTTAAAATGATCTTTATGCTACTGAGGTATGCTTTAGATCCCTACATATTCAACGACACTTAAGTTCTTAACAAATAACACTAAATAACATTGCTTGGGAACTGTTCAAGCCATTTGGAATACACCGATGTATAAAACCAGACAAAATATATTTTTTAAAAATCCTGCCTTTGTAGACTTAAAATTTTAATAAACAATTAACACGAGTACAAGAACCTCTTACTTGCAGACAATTAGGATGCAAAATCATTTATGGCACAAAGGGATCTTCAGTTGGAATGAGACCCACGGTCTCATTAAAGAAGTGGCTTCTCCAAGTTTCACATACGTGTCAGAAAACACCCGACAAAGAAACATGAAAAGCTAAAGATTTCGAAATTATATTTTTTTTCACCAGGATGTTTTACAGGCCTAGGCTTTTATATTTTTAATTTTATTTGATGGAAAATGTTCCTGATCACCAAGAAATCCCAGAAGCCTTGACTAGGCTTCCTTTGGAAAAGGAGTGTTGTGTAACAGAAAGCAAACAGGTCTGGAAGGCAGGAATCTGGCTTTTTCTTGTGTGGCCTTGGCCAAGTCTCCAATCCTTTGTCAGCCTGGGGATAAATGCCACCTACCCTTTTAGGTATTCATACTGCACATGGCATTAAAGTCCTAGATATGCTAATTCATGCAAATGAAGCACTCAGAAAAGTTATCTTCATTTCCACTCCAAGTTACTTACTCATAAGTACTAATTGAAGCAATGCTTTAAGAAACTGTAGTTTTAGGCTTCAGGGTTTGCTACTCTCATACTTTGGGGCAAATTCTTTGATTTCTCTAGAATCTCTGAGTGGTTCCTGTTACCAAGGTCAAACTGACAATGCATCACCTCAAGAGAAAAAAAAAATCAGTGTCTAATAAATGCAAAGGGCTGGTCTAGTACAGTGAGAATCAAGAATCTCTTCAGCTAGTCAGTAGCAGGGGACCCTGCCGCTACTGCAGGACCAGTGGTGGGCACTGGAGAAGGTGTCTGAGGCCACAAGCAAAGACCCAGAGGCTGAAGCAGCCCAAGGGAGCAGGGCTGAAGCTGAACGGATGGCCTGCAGAGGGAGAAGGAGTTCATGGCCAGGGCAGCTGCAGCACTGAAGCAAGAAGGAGGCCCAGGAGGAGAGGATGGCCCTGCAGCCCATTTCTAGCACAAGGATGAAATCTTGGACAACCTCCTGGCCTTGGTCTGAAACATCTGGCCAGAAATCCATGAAAACTACCACACAAATGGATACGAGAGGAGAAAGAAGACCCTTTTCCACGGGCTGCTATTTTAGATGCCTCTTGGAATACGTAGCTTTAGCAAAGCCCCAGTTACATTCTTATGAAAAGCCATTAAATTATTTCTGTTTATTATATAGTAGGTCCTGTCACTTTTTGGAAAGTAGCCAATCTAGCTTCCTTGTACAGACTTAGAACTTATCTAAAGATTTCATCTTTTCACTTCCTATTTCTTAGAAATTTAATGAGTATACATTGCCTGTTTTCCTAAGCCTTTAGCTCAAGCAACATAGATATCAAGGTTGACTTTTTTTTTCTTAGATCTAGTAAAAAAAAAAAAAAACAGTTCTTCAAAGAAAGAAAGGGATTAAATAATTTTTTCCCCCTAACATTTTCTTGATGGTCAGGGGCTTTATCTGTGAAAAGGGAATAAGTAGTTATTTGTAACCTGTATGAAGTAGCAGTCAGACTTAAAACAGTCCATTTCTGTTAATGGTTAGGACAGTGAATACAAGTGTAATTATTTCGGGGCCACTTTTAGCTTCTTTCAATCAAAATTACTAGATGATAGAATTCAAGAACTTGTTACATGTTATTACTTGATGTACTGATATTCATTTAAAAGTAAAGACTTTGTCATATCGTAAAAATGCAAAAAGAAAAAAATCTCCTAAATGTCCATGGACAGATGAATGGATAAAGAAAATGTGGTATATGCCTACAGTGGAATACTATTCAGCCTTAAAAAAGAAGAAACTTTAGCAGTGACAGTCAAAGAGAGCCTTAGGGAGAGCTGGGCCAGCTCACGCTTAATGCAGGAATCTCTAACATCCTCTCTGGTGTCTGGCGAAATACTGCAGACAGGGGCACTCTGTATCACGGGTCTGGGCACACGGGAGGGCTAAGAGGGGGTGTGAGTGGGGCTGGCCTTGGCTGACAGGTGAGCACGAGACCATCCAGGGGCCAAGGAGCTCCTGCTGATTGTTGCTGATAGAGAATGTGACCCTGGGCTTGTCAAATCATTTTATTTCCTTTACCCCCCAAATTATGGATTTGTATAATCCATAATTATTTTTCTGGATTTGTAGAATCCAGAAATCTGGATTTGTATGTGAGATTGCCCATATTTTTAATGTTGGCCCAAATGTATACAACATTGTGAGGGTCAAACAATACCTGTTGCCATATTAGACTCACTGGTTGCCCTCTTTCTTTCTTTCTTTCTTTCTTTCTTTCTTTCTTTCTTTCTCTCTCTCTCTCTCTCTCTCTCTCTCTCTTTCTTTCTTTCTTTCTTTCTTTCTTTCTTTCTTTTGTTTTTTTACAGAGATGGGGTCTCACCATGTTGCCCAGGCTGGTCTTGAACTCATGGCCTCAAGCGATTCTCCCTCCTTGGCCTCCCAAAGTGCTGGGATTATAAGCATGAGCCACTGCAGCCAGCCTGGCTGCCCATTTCCAATGCCTCTCCTGGAGGTTAAGGACACTGGCTCTGGACTTAGAGGACTTGGGCTCACATCCCACCACTGACACTTCCTGCCTCAGTTTCCTCTTTTGTAAAGTAGGGTTTATCATAGTCCCAGCTCTGGAGAATTCTCATGATGACGGAATAAAATACTATGAAATGTGGACTGGAAAGAGCTTAGTACCGTGCCTGGCACACCATAAGTATCCAATACATGTCAGTTCTTGTTATGATTGTTATTCGATAAGCTGTGCCACTCCCTTAGGCTGGGCACCAATAAACCTGTCTAATTAAGTACGTGTAAGAATAGAGTTGCCCCTGAGGCTTAAATGAGTTCGTTCTTGTAAAGCTTTAGAATGGCCCCTGAAATACAGTAAGTGCTCAGTAAATGCTAGTTGTCATGATTATCCTCTGCCATCCGCCCGACTCCTGACAGCCCCCCGGGAAAGATCAGCAGGAACATTGCTCTCTGCCTTTGACTCACATGTCAGGCAGGCCAGGACGAGGCGGATGGACAGGTCCAGAGGCAGTGCCCAGCGCTTTGGCACCTGGGAGAGGGCGAAGGGGATGATGATCTCTGCAGGGACGTAGAACTGCAGGGCATAGGTGCACAGGATGCCAATGATGTAGAGGAGCTTGACGGACTGGTACAGCCTGCAAGAAAAGCCAGAGCACTGCTCTCCAGAGCCACTGCACTCTGACCCCAGCCTCCTGGGAACATCAGCCTCTGACCTTGGCACAGTCCCTCAGGCCTCTGTTTCCCCATCTGAAAATGATGGAAAGGGACCTTCTAGGAGTCCAGAGGGAGTCACAACACAGCATGCAGTAAAAACAGAGTGAAGCATTATGGATTGAATGGAAACAGTTGGAAGGGTCACCTCTAAATGAAATAAAAAGAATCTTGAGCATGGGTGTGTATAGCACCTTCATAAACTACTGTCACCCAATGCTCAATTTTTTTGAGACAGAGTCTCGTTTTGTTGCCCAGGCTAGGGTGAGTGCTGTGGCATCAGCCTAGCTCTCAGCAACCTCAAACTCCTTGGGCTCAAGCGATCCTCCTGCCTCGGCCTCCCAGAGTGCTAGGATTCCAGGCGTGAGCCACCATGCCCAGCCCTCAATGTTCAATTTTAGATTTTTGGAAAGAGGGGCTCAAGTCAGATACTATACCTAGGTAGACACAGATGATAAGTGGCTAAGACCAAAAACCCTGGATCTAAAAGAGCCTAGTCCTTTGTGATCTCTGTCAGTCCTTAGGAATTCTCTAGATTCCCCAAAACTCTTGGTACACAGCAGGCCCTCAACAGATGCTTCTAGTTGGTGGAGAGGACTGCAGAAACCCAGATCCTTGGGGGCAGATACAGTTTATACACAGGGTTGTGTGGAGGTTGGGGGTGGTTTTCGGGGATGGAATAACAGGAGAAACAAGGTCACTTGCAGGCCTCAAACTAGGGGCAGAGACTGTGTGAGGTTTCAGTGGATGTTGAATTCTATCAAAGTTTTCTTTGACCTGTCAAGATACGACTAGTTTTCTTTAGTCCACCAATGTGGTAGATGCCTCTGCCATGTTTAATAAATGTGTGTGTGTGCACATGTGTTTAGCTCATTTCTTTAAAAAGGCTCATTTCCACATTTCTGTGTTTCTTGCTTGTACTAATCTTGCTGTTGGGAATAGCCTCTTTATTCCATTTCCATCTGTCCAAGCCTTATCAATTTTTTTTTTTTCTGAATTTCCCTCCTTTTGAGCAGGGACCACATGCTAGATACTTTTAGACATGGCTCAACTTAATCCCACCACTCTGCTTTATAAATGAGGAAAGTGAGGCTCAGAGAGGTGAAGTGAACCATCTGCAACCATAAGCCAGCAGATGGTGCAGCTGAGACTTGGACCCAGGTGTACCATTGCTGTCCTTGTTTGGACAGAGTTGTCTTGTTGGACGGAGTTTCCCTGTTGTCCCCTTCTGATGTGCTTCTTTTCTCGGAAATCCCTAAGGCCTCTTTTTCTGTTCTGTGTTCCAGCTTGTGTACATACACTACCTATCCCTGCCCCATTCCCCCTGGATCACGAGCTGGTGGAGGTAGTGAAGCACCATCCATACCTGCATGGGTCTAGACTGGCATGTGCTTATAATTGGCATGCAGCAAATTTTTGATGAATGGCATTTATCAGCTTGGGAGAAAAAGGTAAATTAGGTTTCCAAGTGATTGTCTGCTTAAAAAAGACAGAGGCATCCTGTCATGAACGACATGCCCGCTGTGGGAGACAATGCTGCATGAACCCAGTGCTGTGGGTTCATGTGTCTGTTTCAATAAGGCACTGTTGAAGTCTGTGGCAGCTGTTGCATTCATGCATTAATTGAGTATATTGGAACGTATAATTTTTACAGATTCCAATGGTCTTCCAAAATTGCTTTTGTTTCACACTTTTGGTTTTTCTTTTTTTTGGAGACAGAGTCTCACTCTGTTGCCCTGGCTAGAGTGACATGGCATCAGCCTAGCTCACAGCAACCTCACACTCCTGAGCTCAAGTGATCATTTTGTCTCAGCCTCCCGAGTAGTTGGGACTACAGGTGTTCGCCACCATGCCCTGCTAATTGTTTCTATATGTTTTTAGTTGCCCAACTAATTTCTTCCTTTTTTTTTTTTTTTTTTTGAAACAGACTCTCGCTTTGTTGCTCAGGCTAGAGTGAGTGCTGTGGCATCAGCCTAGCTCACAGCAACCTCAAACTCCTGGGCTCAGCCTCCCGAGTAGCTGGGACTATAGGCATGTGCCACCATGCCCGGCTAATTTTTTCTATATACATTAGTTGGCCAATTAATTTTCTTTCTTTTTATAGTAGAGACGGGGTCTTGCTCTTGCTCAGGCTGGTTTCAAACTCCTTACCTCAAAGAATCTGCCTGCCTTGGCCTCTCAGAGTGGTAGGATTACAGGCGTGAGCCATCATGCCTGGCCTTTCTTCCTATTTTTTTAGTAGAGACGGAGTCTTGCTTTTGTTCAGGCTGGTCTCAAACTCCTGACCTCAAGGGATCCTCCTACCTTGGCCTCCCAGAGTGTTTCACACTTTTTCATCCTAGCTACTCTGACTTGGGGGATGTACACCATTGGCTGTAGTATGCAAGACTTGGTGACAAGCCTTAGTAAATGTAACTGGAAGTGTGGCCGCCCCTGAGTGCTCTGGCTCTTGTCCTCTCCCAGTACCCCTCCCTTCTTCTCTCCTTAGGTGACCAAGGACTCTCGCTTCTGCCCTCTCTCCTTAAATCATGTCCTCTTCACGCTCAGATGTCAAGGCCTAACTCAATTTGGGAGGCTGTTGTTGAAGGAGGAGCTCCCTGGACAGAGAATCTGGGGACCATGGTTCCAACGACAACTCTGCTTCTCCCTGGGGGAGGCTCTCTAGACCTTGGATTCCCAGCTGCGGAGGGGAAGGAAGTGATCTACATGTTCCACCCATCCCTGAGTTCCCACCCCCGAGGGCCCATGGAGGTACCAGCAGTTGGGCAGATTGAGGGTTATGCTGGCCTTGATGTCGTCTCCAAATCGCAGGTAGCCCAGAGCCCCAATGCTGGTGTACAGGGCAGTGATGATGGACATTCCCAAAGACAGGATGATTGGGAAGTGGCGGGCATCCTCCATCTTGTTTTCCAGTGGCAGAACCTGTAGAAATATTACAGTGTAAGGAGAGAGGAGGAGAAAGAGAGCCATAATATAAAGATGGAAGGCATCCTACTTCTGGTGTATACCCCAAAGAACTGGAAGCAGGGACTTGAAGAGCTATTTGTACACTCATGTTCCTGGTAGTATTATTCATGGTAGCCAATAGGTGCAAGCAACCCAAGCGTCCATCAACTGCAAATGGAAAGTGCTTTTAACTATAACATCAAAAGCAGGATCTATAAGAAAATTTTTGATAAATATGACTTTATAAAGATTAAAAGTTTTGCTCTATAAACGACACTGTTAAGTGAATAAAAAGAGAAGCTTGAGACTGAAGAAATATTTAGAAATTACAGATCCAATAAAATATTTACATTTGGAGTACATAAATAACTCTTAAGATTCAACGAAAAGAAAACTCAGTTTTTCAAAAATTTGCAAAATATTTGAACAGACATTGCACCAGAGAGGACATACAGATGCCAAATGAGCACACAAAAAGATGCTCAGAATCATTGTTCATTAGTAAAATGTGAATTAAATCACAATCAAATACCACTATACCCATTAGAATGGATGAAATATTAACAACTACTGATGATACGTCCAATTGCTAGCAAAGGCAGAACACCTGGAACACTCAGACATTCTGGTGGGAATGCAAAATGCTACAGCCATTTTGAAAACTGGCAATTTCTTATAATGATCCATGCATAGGTGACCTACCAATCCCACTCCTAGAGAAAGGAACACGTTAACATTCACACAAGAACCTGTACACAAATGCTTACGACAGCATTATTAATAATTGCCAAGAACTAGAAACAACCTAAATGTTCTTCAACAGGTGAGTTGATGAACTGTGGTACTGCCCTGACAGTGGACACTCTGCAACAGAAAGCAACAAGTTACTGGCACACGCGACAACACAGATAGAGCTCAAGTTCATTAGGCCGAGTGAAAGAAGCTGGTCTCTGAAAGTTACACACTGTATAATCTCACTTACATGACGTTCTGGAAAAGAGAAAACAACAGAGGCAGAGAACAGAAGGTGGTTTCCAGGGGTTAGTGGTAGGAGGAGGCTATGAAGGAGCAGCAAGAGGGAGCTTTTTGTGCGGAGGGAATTGTTCCGTGTCCTGACAGTGGTGTAACTGCAACTCTACGCATTTCTCAACATTTATAGAAATGTACACGAAAAGGTAAATTTTTCTGTATGTAAATTTTAAAGTATTTTATATTAAAAAAAAAAATGTAGACAGCACTACCCTTCCTCAAATGTAGAAGTAGAGACGATATAACAACCTATTGTAAACACACAGTACTTTCCAGTTTAAAACTCCTGTATGTTTAATCAAATCCCTGAATTTAAATTGTATACCACCATTTTTAGACTTGATTTTGAAAGATTAGAAAACTCATGTCGATAGGAAGACGCATATTTAACAGATGTATTGGGACGAAACTAGAACTGTCTCCTGCTGGCTTCTCCGTTGTAATCTATTTCTGTCTTGTTGGTGACAACTGACCCAAGTGGGGCCAGAGGTTACTTCCTCCCATGTGGATTTTCCAGCAGGCCCAACACAATGGCCAGGAGGGCACAGAAACCCAGAGCTCACAGCTCCTTTTCAGCACTAGGGAAAGGCCATCCCAATTCAAACCTTACCACGCCAATGCTTTCGAATGAAAAAATGGCTGTTCCAAAGAAGAGAGGGTAGGTTGTCCAGCTTGCCACCAGTGGCAACTGGCTGGGGTCCGGAATGTCCTGTAGGAGAGAGAAATGCAATAAGACAGTCACTTTCAAAGATCATTTGAGCGCCTTTAAGAGAAGGGTCCTCTGAGAGGAAAGCTGATTTTTTAAAATTGAGTATCAAGAAGTTTAGAAAACATCAAAGGGAAATAGGCCACAATCAAAGTGGATTTTAGCACTTTATAATACCAAAGAACCAGAGGACAGAAACACGAGGTACCGACAAAGTACCGAAGGATCAGTATCTCACGGAGGGAGTTTGGTTTATCAAAAACCTCCAAAAGAAAATCTTACACACCACGGATTAGTGCTGACCCAAAGTGCCCAAGAACACCTTTAAATAGACTGTAGTCATGGTAATAGTCTAGGGAGCCCAAAGTAATTAGTTAAATATGAAAGTCCCCTTTTCTTCTTTCATGTGCTATAAATTGAAGAGGGGAGAGTGTGTGGAAGAAGGTGAAAATAATTACAGAACCGTTGTTCTAATTGGCCAACCTCTGGAATACTCTAAAAATGGATCAGAGTTAAAGTGATCTCATTAGGAAATTCAAATTTGTAGAATTCACCAATACCTCCTAAGGAATAAAAGATTGAGCTGTAGTTATTCTAAAATGTTTGACTAATTTATTATTTTTACTAAGTTTCATAAACAATATAACTTTTTTTTTCTCTTGTGGCTTCTCAAAGAGAAAAATAACTGAAAGTTATTGGGTATCCCAAGGGGTTTCCAAGGTTTAAATTTCTAGGTAGTGTTGAAAAGAAAAATTAGAAAGGATAAGGAATTAGGAAATTGAAGGAAAATCAATATCCCAAATTCCATCTCAAAGACATTGTAACTAACATCATATTAGATTTTCTTATGGTTTTTGAGACTCTCTATTTATACCTCTGTGACTAAATATTAGGGTTTTTTTCCTCTTGCCTTCCCTTGGAGTAACTTACGGTGCCTGGAATTATAGGCTATGGGCAATTCAATAAGTTTTAGCTGTAATACAAGAACCTGCTTTTCATCTGCCTTTTGCTGCTAGCCAACTATTACAGGAATGGTTGATAGTTTACCAATCAAGATATTTTCCTTGCAAAGCACATTTTTTTTTAAAAGCCAGAATTCGACATAAAAATAGGTGTTTGGAAGAACAGCGTGAACAAGGAGATATCCAGAAGAATGAGATTGTACAGAGATATCTCTGTGGGAGAAATGCTACAGTAGGTGAGCACTAGGCTGAGGAGTGAAGGGTTGGCACCTGCTCTATCGTGGATACGAAGGCCCCGCCTGCGCGAGGAGCCAGGTGCGTGGTGTGTACCCACCTGGGCGATGTACTGGGCAATGATGACTAGGCTGACCAGCATGCTGATGTTGGCCAACATGGAGAAGATGGTCAGGACCCTGAGGTTCCGGATGAAGACCAGCAGCACCAGGACGGGCAAGAAGGCGAGCATGTAGAGCCGAGAGTCCATGGTGGGGGTCGGAATGACCGTCTCGTTGTTGTGGCAGTTGTTGGTGGTGCTATTGATGGCTTCTGCTACCTGAGGAAGGAATGGGGAGAGCCAGAGGAGGACATGATAAAGCCTCTGACCGCAGGTTGGCTCAGTGCCTCACCCATAACCAAACTCCCTCACATGGAGCTGGAGTGTCCTACCGTGCTGAGTCTCACGTTGAGGGTGGGTGAATTTAGAGCTTCTTATTCTAAACCCTCTACACCATACTTCCTCAAAAGAGGCTGCGCAAATAGCTTTAATAAAAAATAACTGGATTTAGAGTGGCTATTTGTTGACTTTTGGCAACCCAGCATCCATTCCTCCCGATATTGATCTATTTTTAGTGGATTCTCTTGGCCACTGAATGCAGCCTTGGAGGACTGTAAATCACAGTCATATGGCAGGGCTGAAGGACTGGCCTTCGACTCAAGCTGGTGCATTCAGTATCTCTTCCAGGAATCGGAATCCAGATGTGAAGCAAAGGGACACAAGGACAGAACTAGGAAAGGGTAAAAATTAATTCTGATGGTGGATCACTGATGAGACTGCTCATTTGTTCTACTATCTATATTCTCCCAGCTACCCAGGTTCTTGTTCTTTACTGAGAACCCATTTTAAAATTTTGTAAGTTAGCTAATATCCTCTCACTGAATTTATTTTCTGCTTAAATTACTCCGGATCTATTTCTTTTGCTTATAACCAAAACCCTGCATCACTTACTGTTTCTTAATTAATCCATACACTTACTGTTTTTATAATTGGGCCAATGCTGGCATTTCAAGTGAGAAAACTCTTCCTTGTATGGGCTGGATCATTCATTAGAGAACATTTAGTATCCCTGGATTCCACGCAATGAATGCCATTAGCATTGCCCAACCATTGTGATAAATAAGAACCCCCTCCCTGGCCGGCGCGGTGGCTCACGCCTGTAATCCTAGCTCTCTGGGAGGCCGAGGTGGGCGGATCGTTTGAGCTCAGGAGTTCAAGACCAGCCTGAGCAAGAGCGAGACCCCATCTCTACTATAAATAGAAAGAAATTAATTGGCCAACTAATATATATAGAAAAAATTAGCCGGGCATGGTGGCACATGCCTGTAGTCCCAGCTACTTGGGAGGCTGAGGCAGCAGGATTGCTTGAGCCCAGGAGTTTGAGGTTGCTGTGAGCTAGGCTGACGCCACGGCACTCACTCTAGCCTGGGCAATAAAGTGAGACTCTGTCTCAAAAAAAAAAAAAAAGAACCCCCTCCCTGCCCCCTGCTATCCCAGACACAGTATAAACACTCTCTTGCAAAGTCAAGGGTGGGTGACCACCCTCCATTTAAAATCAGTATGACTTAATTGACACAGTCTTATCATGCAAGCAATACAATCCTCTGCAGAACAATTAGAAACTCAAGTTATGCAGGAAGAAAATGTAAAAGCATTGATAATCTCAGTACCCATGAATAGCCATGGTAACACTTTGGAATATATTCATCTATATATTTTCTACACAATATCCCTAATTACATGTATTATATGCATCCTTTTTATTTTATAAGACTGCAGTCATAGTATACATCCTTTTATTTAAAATCCCTTTTTCACTTAACAACCTACCATGGATACATAAATGAAACATTCAGTTTCGTTTTTTTGATTCTTCACTACAGTAGGAAAAATACCAGGAACATTAGCCAGGCACTCAAGGCCCTCCATAAATGGCCCTATTCAACTTTCAAGGCTCTTCCTCTCCTATGGCCTCTGGGTTTTCAGTCGTCCCTTCCCCCACCTTGGCTGCCACCATTTTCCCTCCAATCTGCCCTTCAATACCCCCTTAGATGCACCCCCTTGGAGGAAGCCTGCCCTTTCCAGTGATCTCTGCCATGTAGTTCACAATTAGCACCCCTGACCTCGGGGTGTTTAGTGGCATCCTGACTTGGCACCAAAATATCATGTTGATATTTAACTTTTTGGGTTTTAGCTTGTAAATGCCTTGAGACAGTGCTTGTTTGGTAATAAATGCAGATGATAATAAATGCAGATGGTACATATAGGTCTGCAATGTGTTTTAAGAGCCTTCAAAACAAACTCTTTGACTAAGTAATTTTACTTTAAGAAACATACACTAAGAAAATAAAGGAGTCCACAAAGATTGGACTTGTGTGCCACTGCAACCAATTATAGTGGAAAAATAAAGGAAAACAAAAGAAATATCCAGCGATGGAAGACCGATTAAGTTATGATCTGTATGAAGGAATATTATGAAACTATTAAAAATTACATTACAAAATGTAAGGCCATTGCAAAATGCTAGCTAGTTAATGTTACATTACATTATAACCATGAGTAGTTGGACTGAGAGTAGTTTTATTTTATTTTGTTTTGTTGGGAGAAGAAATACAGGATGGTATTTAAGAACTTGAGCTCTGATGTCACACAGACCTGGGTTTTTAACCTCGGTTCTGTGAACATACATACATACATTATAGAGTTTATAACCTCAGTGTTCTCATCTGCAAAATAGGAATAATCACAGCACCTTCTCTGTTAAGGTCATGAAGAGAATTAAGTGAGAGAAAGCATGTAAAATGCTCAGCACTGTACCTGACATTAAAGAAGCTAACTCTAAATTCTTACTATGTTTTTCTTCTTTCTAACCTTTTTACATTTCTGATTTTCTGGGATTGCTGCTATAAGCAGAAAAAGAGCCCTAAAAATAGTTTCCTTTTTAAAGCTTACTGCTTAAGGAAGGCCTCATTACTAGCCATATTATTTCGCTCAAATTGTTGCAAAATAATGTCAAGTTTAGATGGGGAAGATTTCCTGGGGATGACGACTGTTAAGCCACCGAGTAGTAGCTACAGGTAGAAACAGATGACCCAGGGAAGGCCGGGAATCATCACGAAACACTCACATCCATTTTAGAAACATTAAGTATGATTAAACTCCAAGGCAGGAGGATTTACAAAATGCAGGGATCTTTCCAGTTTACGATTGTAGAGGCTAACCTTGAGAACAAGTCCAAGATACCGGACAAAGGGTATCGTGGCAAAAGTAACCACACAGAAATCTGCAAATATGTGAACAGGGGAAGGCCACTTTGATAACATCTAGTTTAACTTCTTTTGTTGGTTAACTGAGAACTCAGAGAGAAGAAGCGACTTGTTAAACAAACAACTAGCAGAGGAGCCTGTTGTCCACATCTTTTTCCATCCCATATTCTCTAGAAGACTCTACCTGTTTTAAATTATCGGCCAGAAACACAATATACACACAGCAGAAGCCCAGCTGGGTGACAATAAGGAAGAAGCTCACGATACGCCTGGAAGAGGAGAGGGGAGGGGAGAGAGAGAGAAAACTTGTTATAAAAGAAGCCAACTTGTGGGTTCCATTTCTTGCCATTCTGCCCTCTGTCCTCAGGCGTTGGTGGCCCTGGACCAGCCCCCTCAGTCCTTCCACCACAGTCAACGATGGGGCAAAGAAGTAAGGTAACAATAGTTCTTTTTTTATCAATCGTTTTCAACTAGCCTCACATACCTGGCTCTGCAAGTGATAAAATTCTTCATGGTCAGGATCCTTCCCCCACACTTGGCTCTGCAGAATTCCTCATAATCAACATTAATTAATGTAAGACACAATGTTTTCATTAGCTGTCATTAGTGCTAAATATTTATTTTCTCCCACGTGCCAACCATTCTGTTAGGGACTGAGACACAGACAAATGACACATGGTCCCTTCCTCTAGTGGTTTGCACACTAGTGGGTGAGATGGACAAAAATCATTATAATATGGCATTAGGGCTTCGGTAAAGGGCATTTTATCCAAATTATGGGCAGACAGAAAGCCTTCCTAGAAAAACTAATACCTGAGTGAGAGTCCCTTGGGAAAAGGAAGAAAGAGAGACTGAGAAGAAAAAGTGGAAGAAGAAGAAAGGGGGAGGAGGAGGAGGAGGGGAAGAAGTAAGAAAAGAGCCTCTCAGCAGAGGGAGCAAGCAGATTTCTCCAGCTGTCAGGTGGAGAGTCCATGGCAGGGGCAAGACTGAGGGCGGGAGAATGGGTAGGAGATTCTGTCAATGATGGAGGCGAAAGATGGCAGCAGCCTGGACAAAGACACAGTCCTTAGCATGACAGCATTGAAACATTTTAAGAGATACGAGGGACCTAGAACTTATAGAACTTGGTGATCACATCTAGAAGATAAAGGAAAAGGAAATGATCAAAGGTGATTTATAGGCATTTGGCTTGGACAACAAAATGAACCCGGAAACTCGGAGGAAATTTTAGGAGAAGGGGAAGAAATGGCACATTCAGTATCTGAATTGTTGAGCAGGAGACAGCCAGGAGGCAACTCTGTACTAGGGTCTGGAACTGCTGAGTTGGTAATGGATAGGTAACGGATAAGGCCTTAAAAAGGCAGATCAGTGTTGGAGAGTGTGCAGAGTGAGAAGAGGAGAAAGCAATGTTCTAAATGCCAATATTTAATAGAAACAAAGAAGCCTACAACCAGTGCAAAAGAATGGCCAGAAAGGTAGGAGGGAAACTTGGGGAAAAGAGGTTTAATAGAAGCCAAGTAGGGTGAGAATGTTTGAAGAAGAGAACAGTCAATTGTACCCACTGCTGCTGAGAAGTTCTCTGGAGTAAGGAAGGTGCAACAAGGAGGTCTCTTAGGACATTGGTAGAAAGAACTTCTGTAGAATTATAAGGACAGTAAAGCCAGGTGACCCGTGAAAGAGGTGAAGGGCACATAAGGAAGTAAAATCAGAGAGTGGTCTGTTCCTTTATGCAGCTAGAGTGTGGGCTCCAGTTTTTTTTTTTTTTCCAGCATATCCTTAACAAATGTTAAGGTTATGTATATTGCCCTTGGGCTCCAGTTTTGATGGTGCCCATCTTGTTCATCATTATAGACCCATTGCCTAAAGCATCTCCTGATACATTGTAGGTGTTCGGTAGATATTGGGTGAATAACATATATTGAATATAAGATAGGATAGTGGCTACAATGGTGTAAAGTTGAGGAAGCTTTATTTACTTATTGTTTTTAACATGTAGATAGGCGAACACATTAAAGGCTAAGAAGGAGAGCCCATAGTCAAGGAGATCCAATTGTAGGAGAGGAGATAATTAGTGGAACAAGGTCCCTAAATGGAGTAGGAGAAGCTTCTTTATCTGCCCAACTGTGAGTAGAAGGATTTGAGGGGCTATGGCAGGCAAGTCTCCTGTTGGGTCACAAAACCTGGAAAATTCTGGTCATTGTCCCATAGCCACCTTCTTTTATTATTATTATTATTATTATTTTTCTTTTTTTTCTTGATTTTGAGAGTGGACCCATAGCCTTCTGAGTCTGCTCCCAGGATGACTGTATTAAGCATGGGCTTTGGGTAAGATTGGTGCCAGACCCACGATGCCATGTAGACGACCTCCCGTGGTCAGAGGCACATGTGGTTTGGGATATCACAGTTCGAGAGAGACTTTGACAATCTAGATGGTGCTCAAAAATAGGAGGCAGATGGGGTGGGGATAGATCTGAAAATAAAGTCAAAGGAGTAGAGTTATTCCCCAGTACCAGAGGGCAAAGGGTATTGACTCATTCTGTGTCATCTCTGAGAGATGAAAGGTGGGATTTTTTAAGGAGGAAGACTTCATTCAGCTCAACAAACAGTCCTGAAAGTCTTGGTCATTTCCTCTCTTTTTTCCTCACTCTATACTCTCTCCCTAAGAGACCTCCCCTATCCATGGCTTTGTGGCTGGTGACTTCCACTCTGGCTCTTCTGTGTGAAGTTAGGTCCAAACCTATACACACCCACTGGACATCTCCACTTGAATGTCACTCGGGCACCCAACTTGTCCAAAATAGAAGTCATCAGAAATCTGAGTCAACCTTGACTCTTTCCTTTTCTCGATCCTGGGATCCCATTCATAACCAAGCCAACTTTCCTTCATCCCCACTGCCACCTGTCTGGATGTTGTCAACACACTCTTCGTGGATCTGATTCCGTCTACTACTGCTCCCATAAAATCTATTCTCTTCGCAGGAGACGGATAGATCTCAAAATAATGCAACTATGATGACTTCCCTAATTCAAACCCTCCAGTGGCTTCCTTTAAGAAAAGAACAAAACCTTTAAGAGGGTCTAAAATGTACAACTTGACAGGGCACCTGGCTCCTTCACCTCCCCCTCCCTCACTCTCTGCCCTCAAGCTACCTGTCCTTTCTGTACCTTGAAACTGCCTGCGTCGGGGCATCTACCCCATGCCCTTCCTCCTTCCTGGAAGGCCCTCCAGTCGCCCGACTGCTGTCCCCAGGTAATTCCTCATTCTTCAGGACTCATCTGTTCCATCTAGAAGTCCCCTTCTCCCCCAGCCGACACACTTCTCCTTACCTGCCCTGTGGCAAGCTTCTCTCCTTCATCGTCCCTATCCCAGTGGTTATTAAACAACTGTGTCCTGAGCTATCTAACATCTGTCTTTCCCACTGGACAGGTTCTTGCTGTTTGTCTTTTCCCCTATGGTATTTCCAGGGTCTGGCACATAGCAGCAACTGTATAAATGTGGTTAAATAAAAGAGTGGATGATATTAAAGCCCCACAGCAAACAGATGAGCACCCTGTCAGCGGAGGAATAGTAGGAGTGGAGCTGGATCAGGGATGTTGCCAACGAACCCTCCCATGTGGAACATCTGACCTTCTGAGCCACAGAAGCCACGTTGCCATGGAAGACGGCATCGCTGACAGCAGCATCTTCTCATCCCGTACCCTACCCCCTGCGGGAAAGCAAGGTCAAGTTACCTTCCCCAGTGGGCGTGGTTCTGGAGCCAGGTGCTGGGGCTGGCTTCTAGTCCATGCATCACCGTATCCCCATAGTCCAAAAAGGGCTTGTTAAGCCTGCGGGAGAGAGTGTGTAGACTGTTGCCAAGAGAGAGTTTAACCTAAGATCACATGCTCAAAAGTTAAGAGATGCTGAGCAAGACAGGACACGGCTAGAGAGTGGGAAAGAACACTGGGGCAGAGATGTAAGTTCTCATTCAGGCTTTGACACTTGGCAGCAATTCCTTGGTGGCTTGTTTTCCTTACCTGTTAAGTGAGGTGGTTACTGCATAGCAGGAGTGACAACACACACCTGGCGTGGGCACAGAAGTTTTCACATCAACGATCCCACTGGATCCCCACAACAAGTCTCTGAGGCAGGGCTAGGCATGGATTGTTTATGCCCAATTTACAGATGAACCAACCACATACGTAGTATGGCCTGGTTGAGATCACCGAGCTCCCTATCCCTACATGCTCTTCTCTCTTTCTTGGCCTTACTGGAGAAAATTAAGAAGTAAACTCTTGCTATGTGTAGGATGCTTGCTATGTGTAGGATGTGTACCAAAGGAAGTGACGCAAGGACGCCATTTTCCTCACCTCTGGCAGAAGCGCTGGGCACACCTGACCAGGATGAGCATGCAGTGGCAGGCGACCAAGCCCATCACCAGCAGGCTGAGTGGGCCCACCTGGAGGGGGCAGGGCGAGGGAGGAGAGAGGAGAAGGGATTTATGAAGAGCGCTGCGAGGAGGAATTTGGTAGTGCAGATTTCATTACGGACTCAAATAACTTTCTAGAAAACTGGTTTGCAAGCTCCTTTGTAATAGCAGCAGCTATTTGTCAAATACAATCTCAAGTATTAGTCCAATAAAGCACAGAAAGCAATTACAATGGGGTATAGCGGTGCGAGTAGGGGACCCAGAATCCTGACCACACGTGTCCTAAGTGGCCTCTGAGGCTTCCCCAAGGCGACCTAGGGCTCTGCAGAGCATAACTGGAAAACTGGTCATAGTTTACCAGGGAGGAAACTGAGGCCCAGAGAGTGGACAGATGACTTGCCAAGGCCACTAAAGTCTGCTTCAGAGCCAGAGCTCTAGAGCCCAGGCTAGATGTCTAGACTCCAAGTCCGGACCAAGCTGCCTCCTGGAAAGACCGCTCGTTGCAGGCTACTAAAAACCATCAAAGCCTCTCCTCCCGCCTCCTTTCCACCACTGGTCACAGTGGCTCCACCGGCGGCCTCTCTTACCAGGATGCCGGCGTTCCTCACGGCCAGGGGCAGTCCCAGGATCCCTGTGCCCATGTTGCCTTTCAACAGGTGAACCAAGGTCTGGAACAATCTAAAGGAGAGCAAGGAGACGTGAGGCTGGGGAGGGGGTGTGGAGGGGAGGAGATTCAACAGTTTCCCTTGCAGCATGCCAGCTCCGAGGCAAGCTGGCAAGCCCCCTGAGAGGGGCTCCTGGCCACCTCTCAGTCCCTGGGTCCTTGCCTGGCACATCCGGGTCCTCTACAGGATAACCAGTCATCCGGGTTTGCCCAGAATTATCCTGGTTTTAGCAGCTAACACTCAGTAGATGCCATTATAACACTCACTATAGGAGGTACTATGCTAAGTACTTTACATGTATTATCTCATTTAATCCTTTTGTCAAGGTTATGAAGCAGACACTATGATCATCTTGCAGATGAAGAAACTGAGGCACAGGGATTTTTTAATGACTTGTCCAGGACATATTGGGGCACCAAGATTTTAACCCAGGGCTGCATTGCCGTTCTTCACCCCTCCTTTCGCTGAACAGTCTTCTGGAGATAAACCCAGACAGAATGAGGGAAGGAACAACCCTGTTTTATAACTGGGGAAACTGAGGCTCAGAGAGAGGGTAACAACTAGCTTAAGGTCATAAAACTAGTAGTAAGATAGGATCGAACTCAGAGAAAAGGGAAAAAGAGAGTCAGAAACAAGAAATCATCATAATTTCTAAATAAATAGGTGAGATGACTTGAGTCCCTAGATGGGGTCTGGTGGGACACAGTGATTTGGGGATTGGGCTCCTGAGTTTTTCTGGTTTTTGTTCTTCTCAGCCAAAGGGCAACAAGGCTGGGGAAGGGCATGCCTCCCTTCCCCCAAACAAAAACAAAAACTCAGACCCTTTCTTTAAGACAGATGTGAAGGTTGGTCCAGAGGACAAGGTCTAAATCATCAGAGGAAAAATTTTTCCAGGGAGGGACATTCTCTGTTGGTGGATTACAAAACAAACCTATTTCCACACCTCTCTGTACCTGGACCAGGTTAAATCAAGGTGAGCGCTGGGTTTTACACATACAACTTTAGAAACCTTGGACATTCCCCACGAGAGTCTTTCAGCTAGCAGCCTTATTCTGAAAAGTCGCAGAGATATCCTGGAAGGAGCCTGGTCTCTGGGGTTGGGCAGACCAGGGAGTAAAACCCAACGCTACTACTTAGACTGGCTGTGTCGTCTTGGGCAACCTGCTCACCTTTGCTGAGCCTCTGTGAGTGTTAGGAGTAATGATATTTTGAAAGGACTACCCCAAAC
>VSMD01141507.1:0-64492 GCA_008750895.1 Mirza zaza | reverse complement strand
ACTTTTGGGGGATGGACATGCTTGAAGCTCTTGCTAGAGGGGGGCGGGGGGCATGGAAAATACATGTAACCTTAACACTTGTACCCACATAATACGCTAAAATAAAAAACAACAACAACAACAAAAAACGTGGCATTGGAAAAGCACAGGATTTAGTGACAGATGAGCCTGGGTTCCAATCCTGACTGTATTAAGATTAGGAGTCCTTTGACTGTGTCATTTAACCTCTGTGAGTCTCAGCCTCTTTGTAAAACAAGGCTGGTAGCTATCTCTCAGTATTGTGGTGAAAACTGAATAAGGTGGTAGACGTGAAGCGCTGAGGTTTGCAGGTAGAGGGCACTCAGCAAATGCTAGTTCCTTTCTTTTGTTCCGTGTTTTAAAGCTTGGGAAAGTGGTAATTCATATATGGAATGTGTGGCCATCCTTTATTAGCCAGCAAGGGACAGTCCATTCCCTGACCAGATTTCACAATATGAGTAACTTTTTTCTGCTGCTTGAATGGTTCATGTTGCGATTCTCTTCTGATTCAAGTTTTTCTTCCCACTAACCTGCAAGTCTTTGAAGTCAATGACCAGCTTGAGTGTGCTTTGAAATCGCTGGTACCTAGCACACACTAAGTTCCAGTTAAGAGTTTGGCAAATAAATGACAGGAAGAGAGAGGGAGAAAGAAAGGATGAGCCTGATCCTACTGACTTCTGTTTTCCTTTCGTCAAGCTGTGGCTTGCCTGAGATCACACAATTTGGCTTTCTTATCAGTAATTGCCATGTGACACACTTGGAAGTGACACACGCGCACTTGAGATTTATCAGAAATGACTGGCAGATTTATATCTGGTCTCCGCCCCTCTTTTAACCACTGGTAGAACATTTATGTGCCTTTCGATGGAGATCTACGGCACAGAGAGGAGTTCACATAAGCCCAGCATTCTTTTGTGCAGGAGAAGAGCAGGAGCAGGGATATAGTGAGTACTTCTGCACAGACAATACTAGTCACACCTGCGCTTGCTGGGCCAGGTTAAGAAGACCCTGAGATAATACTTGTGAAACTGGATTTTCTTTTCTTTCTTTTTTTTTTTGAGACAGAGTCTCGCTTTGTTGCCCAGGCTAGAGTGAGTGCCGTGGGGTCAGCCTAGCTCACAGCAACCTCAAACTCTTGGACTCAAGCAATCCTGTTGCCTCAGCCTCCCACATAGCTGGGACTACAGGCATGAGCCACTATGCCCGGCTAATTTTTTTTTCTATATATATTAGTTGGCCAATTAATTTCTTTCTATTTATAGTAGAGATGGGGGTCTCGCTCTTGCTCAGGCTGGTTTCGAACTCCTGACCTCAAGCAATCCGCCCGCCTCAGCCTCCCAGAGTGCTAGAATTACAAGCTTGAGCCACCTCGCCCGGCCTGGATTTTCTATATGATTCCATCTTTCAGAATCTGCTGTACACTCGTGATAACTCACAGCTCAGGGTCTCTATAATGGGACCTTCTTAAGGGTAGATCCCTTTATGATGAAAACGATCTCTAAATACTTGAGTTATTAAGTCTGTTATTGTCTAAGAAAGAGCCATCTTATACCAAATCCACCCTTCCCTGGAAGAAAATTTATTCATTCATTCATCAAAAATGCATTAACCATCTTCTCTGTGCTGAGTTCAAGAACTTACTACTTTCACACTGAGAAAACTTGTGGGAAAAAAGAAAGAATTTACTACTATTCATACTTTTCTCATAATACTTTTATTACACATGATAAAACAGCAAACAGGGAAGGAAACGGGGTTTGCAAGGAAGGTTAGCTGCTGAGTCTGAGTGAAAACAATAATTAAATAGAAGACTTTGGAATAGAGACGCTATTGACTCTCTTTAGCAAATTTATTTACCACAACATGCTTTTTTTCTCATGAAAGAGGGAAGGCCTGTAACTTCCTCTGGAACTTCCCTTAGCATACAGCAGAACTCCCCTCTTTGCTGCCTGGGCCTTTGATAAAAGTCCATTTTCTGTCTGTTTTTCCTCTTTGCCTTGTTCAGAGCAGGTTCAAGGGGTAGTAGGCATAAAGCATGCTAGCTCTAGACAGGTGACATTTTCTGGCTAATATTTATAAGACAAAAGAGCAGTTAGCAAACATGAGTCATGTATCTGAGTAGCTCGGAATAGCTAGATGTTCATTGTTGTTTGGTCTAATTTTGCCCCAGTGAAAGCTTCTAAGACATGCAAAGCTTTGAGCTTGATTACCCCATATAAATCGAGGGGTTTAGGGAATGCAAAACACTTTTGAAATCCTAAAACATTCTTAGTTGTTATAAATTACAGAGGAAATCAAAATGCTCTTGCAGACAATTCTGTGTGAATTCACTAAACAGAGGGCCTGAATCTTGGTTGACATTGGAATCACCTGGGAAGCCAAGACACTAATGCCCAGACCCCACTTTGGATCTGGTAAAATTAAACTATTTTGGGGGTGAGGCCAGCAACAATTAAAAAACAATTTTTCCTGGGAGCTTCTAATGTGCAGACAGTATTGAGAACCATTAATTAGACAAACATCTGCACCTGCAAACATCTTTTACCATCTGGCCAAAGTGTTGTCCTCAGCTTCACCTGGGGGTTAGGTAGAAATGCAGAGTCTCAGGCCTGTGCCAGACCTAGAGAATCAGATCTGCATTTTAACAAGGTCAGAGTGATTTGCATGCACATTGGTGTTTGAGAAGCAGATTTATAATGGCAGCCTGCATTCGGACTATTATTGGGAAGTAGAGTAATAGTTAACAATTCTTGAACACTTGCAATAAGTCAGACACTGGGCTAACCCTTATATTATCATCTCATTTAATGCTCCCAACAACTCTGCGAGGTAGGAGTTACTATCTACATTTTACAGATGGGGAAACTGAGGCTTAAAGAAGTAACACAACTTGACCAAGGTCAAAGAGTGGCAGCTCATGGAATTAGAATTCAATTTCATCTCTCTGGGCCCAATGCACCTTCATCTTTGTGCTCCTAATAACTCTGCAGATATGACTATTTATCAACTGGCATGTGTACACTACGTCCATTAATGAGATACACTTCATTTTTAGCTTAATGCTAAGGAAAAGACATTTGTTTTCTATTTCATGTGCCACATGGTTATTAACCTTCAACCTAGCTTTGAACACCTGAAGTTATCAGACAAAGGAGAAAATTGGAAAGTTTCCGAACTACAAAATTATCCAGATAAGACAGATTCGTTTGGGGCCCTTAACTAAAACTAAAGGGCAAAGGACTTGACAAGAACATAAAAAACGTGTACATGCAGGACCTTTAGGCAGATTAAAGCAGCTAACTTGAGTAATGCTGAAACTTTTACAACATTCTCAGTGGAACTTTGCATTTTTTTATTTGCAACCTGACATCAATGGGAATCTGCACCTGTGACATCTCCAGGAAACACAAAACAAATCATTTGCATTGCCTCCCAAGATAGCTTCTTCTTAAAGCCCATTTCCTCCCATTTCACAACAGAAGCTTATGTTTGTTCAGACTCCTACACAATGTACTGGAGAGATGAGCACAGGGTGGGGGCTGCTTTACACAGCCACAATCTTCAAAACACTCTGAAGTTCCTGGTTTAGGACAAAATCCTGCTCTGTGCACCTGACTCATGGTCTCTCAATGCAGGAGCACTGCATGGAGACATGTCTCAGCTTGGAAATCCTTTCCCCAACCTGATTCTTCTCCTTTGTATAACTAGGCACAAGTCATTTTGGAGCTGAAGATGGGTTGAGTACAGTGACTAGGGCGATTGGCTCTGCCCCAGAATGACCTCAAGCATCACCATGGTCACGTGTCCTCTGGTTTTCATCCACGTCTAGAGCAGGAGGAGAGTGAGAAACATCACTGAGAAAAGGAAGATTGGACTTGCTCTTTCCTCCCACACATGACAAGTATAAAATATATTTCTGGGTTACAAGATGTCCTTAGGCTTAGAAATAAAAATATAAGAAAAAATAAACAATAAAGCTGTACTAATCAAGAAAGTATGATATTGGCAAAATGATATATACGTAGATTAATGGAACAGAGTAGACCCACATAAAGATGACTCGTTGATTTTTGACAAAGATTGAATTCAAAGGCTAGCCACCAGAGAAAGGACACTTTTATCAACAAACGGGGCTGGAGCAACTGAACATCCATATGCAAAAATAAAATGAGCCTCAACCTATACCTCACACCTTATACAAAAATTAGCTCAAAATAGATCATAACCTAAATATAAAATGTACAACTATAAAATCTGTGGAATAAAACACAGAAGAAAATCTTTTAGATCTTGGGTTAGGCAAAGAGTTCTTAGATATGACACTATAAGCATGGACCATAAAAGAAAAAATTGATAAAGTGGACTTTATCAAAATTAAAATATTTATTCTGTAAAAGACATAGTTAAGAGAAGGAAAAGACAAGCCACAGACTCAGGGCAAATATTTGCAAATCACATATCTGATAAAGGACTTATATCTGGAATAAAGAACTCTCAAAACTTCACAGTGAGAAAATAAACACCCCAATCAAAAATGATTAAACGATTTGAATACACACTCCACCAAAGAAGATATACAGGTGACCAATAAGTACATAAAAATATACTTAATATGATTAGCCATTAGGAAAATGCAAATTAAAACCACAATGAGATAATTCTACATACCAATTAGAATGACTTAAAAACAGAAAAGAATATCAAGTGCTGGAGAAGATGAGGAACAATTGGAACTCTATACACTGCTGGTGGGAATGCAAAAATGGTACAGCCACTATGGAAAGGCTTGACAGTTTCTTATAAAGTTAAACCATATACTTAACTATATAAGCTAGCAATCCTACACCTAGGTATTTACCCATAAATGAAATTAAAATCTATGTAAACACAAAGAAACCCACATGCAAATGTTTATAGCAACTTTATTTGTAGTAAACAAAAATGGGAAAACCCCAAATGTCCCCTAACTGGGGAATGGATAAACAAAATGTAGTATATATACAATGGAATATACTCAACAACAAAAATAAATGAACTATTGATAACATAGAACAATATGGATGAATCTCAAATGCATTATGCTTAATGAAAGAAGCCAGACAAAAAAGCCAGTCATCTAATGACTGATCTCATTTCTATACATTCTGGAAAAGTTAAAAGTAGAAGAACAGAAACTAGATCGGTAGGTGCTTAGGCTTACGATTGGGAGAGGGTTTTCGTTTGTTTGGCAAACAATACAGGTGTTCTGGGTCTTTGTTGTGGTAGTGGTTCTATGACTATGCATTTATCAAAACTGATAGGCATTTTTACAAAAAAGAATAAATTTTACTGTGTATTTCTAGTGCTAGACAGGGCTGGGCAGCCCAAGGGAGGGAGAGGAATGTGACTGGGAAAAGATCAGTCTTGGACCAGCTAGAAGGGAGTAAAAAGTTTTTCAAAAGGTCATCAAGTGCCAAAGAGCCATTATTTCTCAATCAAGGGCAGAATATTAGATGATTCCTTGCGAAGTTTGGACTGCTATCATTAGGACCTAATCCCCTGTCCCTACCCCTGTCTTACTCTCTTACCTCCTGGTGTTCATGCAAAATAATGCACTCATGGTCCTGACTGCAGCCTCCAGTGGTCTGAACTACCTTCCCCAGGAGAACAACCGACTCTGAAAGTGCTTTCCTTCCTGCTCACTCACAACCTCCAATAGAAGTCTTCCCTTTAAGTCCAGAGCCATAGTATTAAAGTTCATTGTTCATTTGGACTTTAGGAAGACTCTGAGTTTTCCATTCAGGTAATCCACATTGAGGTATGAATGATCAATGACTGTTGCTTTTCAGAAGAGGAACTCACACGAACGTCTAACAATAGGCAGAATGTTTTGCAAGACATTATCTTTGGAGTAGCAGAGTCCCCTGCCAATGTCTCCTTACTCCTCCTGCTAGAAGGGAAGGGGAAAGCTGCTTAGCATCTCACTTTTGAGGAAACTCAACCCCTGCTCTCTTGTATCAGTTCAGATGTACATGGTCCAAGTGGTCCTGTTTCCTGTCATTGCCCTCATTGGATAGTGGGGATAGACAGATCGATATTCTCATGCCCTGTTTCTGTAAGACAGAGACATTTGGCATGTACAAGCCAACCTGGGCACCATTCTTTTCGTGGTGCTTGTAACAGCCAGAAATCACACTTCCTCTCAAAGAAAGCCTGAGGACCACATTCTCAAAGCCTCAGCCTGAGGACCACATTCTTATTATTGGCTTTGGCTAATGGCCACTATTTGCTCCACTTTCTCAGGCTCCTCTTTGTCCTTTCTTACCTGCTGTCTGATGAAGCTGCAATCCCAGGCTCAACATCAGCAAGAGGAAAAACATGTTCTGTACTTGATCTGAAATAGATAATTGAAAGTCTCAGGGACTTATGCAACTTTGCTGGGGTCTCATTACTCTGTTGCTTGCTCACTCTGGAAAACAGAGAAATAGCTAATCTTTTGCGTGGAGTGGAGCTGGGAAGAGAAGAAATAGGTTGACGGCAGGGAGAAGAGGAAGTGAGGCACTCTTTATCAATTTTATCAATCCAAATGAAGAGCTCTTCTTCCTTTGCTAATGGCCTTTTTGGAAAATGAACCAGACCTCGTGCTTCACACACACTGATGTTATCTGCGCTCTTTGTCTCTCTTGTGAAACATTCCATAGTTTTCTCAGCAGCAGGCCCTTGACCCGCCCCCCCACCCCATCTTGTTTGTCAAATGAATAATGCACAAAATTTTCTTTACATGGATTGGAAGTCTGGGAATCAGACACTCAAACACAGGGCTCAATAGAAGAGAAGTACATTATCAATAAATACTTACTAGTTGACTGAGCAGACAAAGTAGTCAAGTTTCATTTAGGTCTTCTGTATTTTAAAAGAAGACTTGAAGAGAATTGCTGACAGGTTGGATATAGAGTTTGAGAAAAACAGAGAAATCCAGGAAAATTCCTAGGTTTGGGGCTTGCATCAGTAGGGCAATGGAGGTGCTATTTTATTAAAATAGAGAAGACTACGGGAGAAGCAGATGAAGGAAGGGAAACTAAGAGTTGTGTTTGGGGTAGGTTTGGTTTGAGATGCCTATTAGACATCCCAGGGGAGGTGTTTAGCAGGCAGTTGGGTAACAGATGGTTCAGAGTTCGGGGTAGAGATATAAATTTAGGTGTCATCAATGTACAAGTGTTATTTAAAGCCATGGGCTGCATGATATTACCTACAGAGAGACAGGAGGAAGAGAAAGTGGCCAAGGACTTAGACTGCCCATGGGGCATTCCAACATCTATAGATCTTTGTGAGGAGAGGACACCAGCAAAAAAGATTGAGGGGAAGGGTAAAATGGCAAATAAGAGTGTGTAGTAACCATGTATTTTATTTTCTGTATTCTGATGCTTTGACATTCTGGGACTTGCTGATGCTGAAGGGACTGCCACTCCCAGGAGTTAGCCAGCTCCAAGAGATGGTAATCAGCTTGCCCACTAGCACACCTTTCAAATGCAAGTAAACAGAGCCCACAGCCCCATCTACCTCCTTCACTGGGAGCTTTCACTTTCCCAGCCTCTATCCACTTGCCCTAATCACTGCAGGGCCAGGTACCAGAAAGCTGGGGACAGCCCCTATGCCCCAGAGCCTGCTGAAATTCTTCGTATTAGCTAATCCTAAATCTGTTTACCCTGCCTCACCTATTCCTTCCTGTGGAGACCACAATAAAGGCTCTTGCCCAGTCTCCCCTACCCCCCTACCTGGCTGACCACAGTGCTTGCTGATGTGGCCCCCTGTGGCATGGTGGGCCCTCTTATTTGGGGATCTGTGAGTATAACATACTCTCTCTTCAATGGCAATCATCTCCTGATCTGTTGGCCTGACCATACCTAAATAATAATAAAAATCTATATTTTAAAACACAGTGCTACAAAGGAGTAATCAGTAGAGCTAAATGCTCCTAAGGGTTGGATTTAGCAGTAAGGAGGTCATGGATGATCTTGACAAACACAGGATCACTGAATGTGGTACAGATGAAAGCCTGAATGGGTTCAAGAGAGAATGGGAGGTAAAGATGTGGAGATTAGGCCGGGCACGGTGGCTCACCTAGCACTCTGGGAGGCCGAGGTGGGCGGATTGCTAGAGATCAGGAGTTCAAAACCAGCCTGAGCAAGAGCGAGACCCCATCTCTACTATAAATAGAAAGAAATTAATTGGCCAACTAATATATATATAGAAAAAATTAGCCGGGCATGGTGGTGCATGCCTGTAGTCCCAGCTACTCGGGAGGCTGAGGCAGAAGGATTGCATGAGCCCATGAGATTGAGGTTGCTGTGAGCTAGGCTGACGCCACGGCACTCACTCTAGTCTGGGCAACAAAGCGAGACTCTGTCTCAAAAAAAAAGGAAAAAAAAAGATGTGGAGACTATTATAGGCAACTCTTTAGAGAAAAGTGCTGTGAAAGGGAGAAGGGAAATAGGCAATAGCTAGAGGGAAACATGACTTCATCCATGAGGTGTATTACTATTTTTATTTGAGGGACAGAGCTCTTACAGCAGGTAACAGCTGGGAACAGAATCAAGTGCTTCCCACAGGGAAATGTCATGGCACACCTTAGCTGGACCTGAAGATATTCTTCCTTATCAAAATGCAAATTTATCTAGAAAAGGTATCATCTTAAACTGCGCCAACAGGCCTTGTCAGCATTCTTATTTTTAGAATGTGAGAGAATAGTGTCATTTTAAGCTGCCCCAACACTTGCCAGCTTTCTTATTTTTAGAACATGAAAGGATGGCATGAAAAGACAGAAAAGACTCCTGGATCACCCACAACTGGCTTTAACTTCCCCTTTTTCCTTACCCTTCCCAGGGGACTTTCCTAGCACACTGCCTCCTGAGCAAACTGAGGGACAGACGCTGTGATAAAGGTACTTTCCAACCACCAGCCTCCTTTCCTAATCATCTTTCTTCCAGGGAAAATATGGTCCATGCAATGGTTAAGAGCTCAGGCTCTGAAATCAGACACATCTGGGTTCAAATCCTGGTTCTACAAATTATTAGCCTCCAACACCTTGGACAATTTATGAGAACTCTTTTTGCCTTATTTTCCTATAATGCTAATAACACCCACCTCAAGTCACAACTTTGAGGGTCATCTTACACCTACACATTTCTCATCTCATCGGTCTGTCCCCTAGTCTTGTTCATTCTACCTCCTACTTTGTGGATGATACCTCTCCTTTCTTACACTCTCCTGCTTAATTCAGCTTCTTGTCATTTCTCCTTATACCACAGCAGAGCCTCCTCACTGCTATTTTTTACCTTCTCCTCTGGTTTCCCTCTGCTCCACCCTCCATTTGTTGAGGTGGAGGACACAAGCTATGGAACCATCCTAACTCCTTTCTTCTCTCACCTTGCACCCAACTCATCAACAAATCCTATAGTCCCTTCCTTTAAACACATCCAGAATCTGACCATTTCCCTGCTTCCATATCAGTCAGAGCCATTATCATCTCTCATGTGATTTCTGCAAATAGTCCGATAACTGGACTCTGTGATTCTGATCTTGCCTTCCTACGGTTGATTCTCGACACAGCAGCCAGGGCGATTCTTTAAAAACGTAATTCAAATATGTCTTCTCAAAACCTTCCTATGGTTCAACATGTCACACGGGGTAAAACCCAGTCCTTCTGGTAGTGCAGGCAAGAGGCGCCTCTGTCTTGGCCCCATGCTTTGGAGGACCCTGCTGTGGCTGTGTTCCTCCCACCAGGGTCAGGTGTTTTTAGGGCTGAGAGGTGTCTTCTAGAGCCCTTGACCTTCTTACCCCCACCCATCACAATCTGGGTCCTTGGGACACTGGAATTCCCTGCCTGAATGGCCCTAAACCTGCTTAAGTCTGTGTGGCTTCTTCCCCAGATCCAACTCTTGAAGGAGTTCCTTGCTGCCAGTGTGCACATCCCTAGGCCCAGATACTTTCATGGCTGTTTCTGCTAAGACTGCCTTATCTAAAATTGTAAGAGCAGCCTCACCCCCACCCCCAGCATTCCCAACAATCCTTAACTTTATTTTATTATTCCCTATCATCTTCCATAAGAATATAAGTACTAAGAGGGTGAGGGTGTTGCTTACTGCTATGCCTTTAGCCCTGTAACAGTAAATACACATACAGTTAATATCTGTTGAATGAATTACCCCTTTACATAGCAGGCAGAGTGACCTCCAAAATAATCAAATTTGGCCATGTCGCTCATTTAAAAGACTTCACTAGCTCCCATTATTTACAAAGTAAAGTTCTCCTTAACGTGGCCAGCAAAATGTTCCCTGATCTGGCCCCTCCTGCCTCAGCCGTATGGAAATACACGTGCATTCTATAAAGAGGAACTTACAGCTGCTTTGGGAATTCTAATCGCATTTTATTTCTTCTAATCTTATTTTTCCTCTGCCTCAATTCCTTCATGAGCTTTAAAAAGTTGAATTGCATCATATATCTCTTGTAAGTGGCCTTACAGTCTTCTACATTCAACACAAGCCTTGCCTAACTGCCTTAGGCTGTTGTCCCTTCTGCCTCAATTGTATCCACAACTTACCCTCTAGTGTGAGCACTTAATTCATTTGTGGTATCTTAAGTTGTTACACTTCTGTCTTCCCTGCTAGAACAAGAGCTCTTTGTGCTTAACTGGGTTCTCATAATGTTTGCTGAATGAACAAAGGAATGAGTAGGTGCATGCACGGCAATTTAGCATCACACTTAGGAATCTGAGACTCCCAGTTGTCTCCTTCCTCCGTTGGAAAAACAGAAATCTTAATTTGTTTCTTTTGAAGCAGCCTAAGAAAGATCTCCCCCAGAGCCACTCTCAGTGCAATGGAGTGCTAATGGGGCGGGGAGGTCATTAGCCCTAGTATTGTCAAGGGGTCCATGTCAAAGCAAGGGTTTCCATAAGAGGTGGAAGGTGATCCCTTTTCAACAGTAAGATTGTTTATTAGGTTGTCACCTAGAAGAATGTTTTCACAGGTATCTCAGGCCCCTCACCAATTTCTCTCAAAACACTGGTCAATCTGTATAAGACCCCCGTCGTCTGGGTTCCTTAGGCGAACCATGTTTTCTGAAAGAGTAGGTTCTTAGAGTCTTTAAAGTTAGGGATGTATGCACTTCTTTATCCTTAGGCAGGCAAGGCCCAACCCAAAAGAGTTTCTTCAGAGAACTTAGGAAATGCATGGCCAAAATTAACTCATCCTGTCATCTACAGAACCTCCATGTAGAAGGCACTCCTTTAGACTGATGAATGAGCATTGGATGACTTTTCCCCCGAGACAAAATGAACATCTTTAAACAACCATGCCACCTCTTTAGTCTCCCTTTTTAAAATTTAATTAATATCTTATTGTCTATTCTTAAGTGGCTGTCCATTTTCATTTAAATTGTATTGGGAGGGGGTAGAAAACTAGAAATCATCAAGTTCTCCAACATTGAGTTCCCTCAACCCAACCACAAGTAGTGAACAGAAATGCTTGTGGGTCCTTGGACAAGGTATGTGAAAAAATACTTTGTCAATGATAAAGCATTCTTCAGATTCATTGTTATTATCACTTACAAGGGTGAGTGGTGATCCTTGGTCTAAAAATCCCAAGAATTCCTATACGACCACTCCTTTCACTAACTTCACTAAGATCTTACTTGGAAAAAGTCTACCCAGTCTTTAAAACTCACTCGGGGCTACCTTTTTCATAAGTCCTTCCCTGAGCCTCCCAAGCAAATGTTTGTGGAACAGTTGTACCTCTCAGGATATTTTTTGTCTGCCTTATATTTAACAGTTTATGTTTATACTCAACTTTTTCCCTTGTCCAATTTTAGCTCTTAGTCTTTTTCCCCACCATCGCTATCTCCCCAAGACAGGGTCTTGCTTTTTGCCCAGGTTGTGTTGCAGCAGTGTGTACAGCTAGCATTACAACTCTTATTCATTTGTCCAGGGAAATAACCGAGCAGCACACGAAGAGTCAGAGAACAGCCTTTATTCTTCTACAGCATGCTGAGCACACCTAGTATTACAGCTCTGTTCTCTTCCAATATTCTGACCCTTCTGCGCCCCCTTCCTTGTTCTCCTCCTGCTTTTATACCCTTGGTAGGCTCAAAAAGCGTCCAATCAGCTACAAGCTTTAACATCCAATCACCAACAAGCTTTAACATCCAATCAAAACCAATGGGATTCAATAATTACCCAATCAAGATCATGCAAGCAGTGTGGCCGGAAATAGGCAGCAGAACATGGGCCTAGGGGCATTCCGGCCCATGGCCGGCTCTCTGCCGGGGCTGGCCCCAGCAGCGTGCCCTCCAACTGGCCAGGCACAGCGCTGGCCCTCGGAGATGCGGAGTGACGGGGAGGCGGCAAGTGGCTGTGTACTGGCGCCTGACATTTTCCGCATCAGTTGGAGTGCAATGGCTATTCACAGGCACTATGGATCATAACTCACTGCAGCCTCCAACTCCCGGTCTCAAGCAATACTCCTACCTCAGCCTTCCAAGTAGCTGGGACTACAGGAATGTGCCACCGTGCCCCGTTTATTCTGTATATTCTACATAATACATAAGAAGTACTCATATCATTTATGCAATAGCATTGGTTGTATCTTTCCAGAGAAATCAAGACAACTTCTATAAATTCTGAGGACAGGTTTGCAAGCAAAAAATGAGGAAATCTTTTCTAAGTAAAATTTGCAAGAGGATCAAAAATCATAGTAAGTGCTAGTAGTTTCACTTCTTGGTTGCTATAGGCCAATTTTTTTGCCATTTCTGCTGTCTGTTGAAATCTATTTGCAAACTGATAGATGAAATGAAATTCATGGTGCTGAAGCTTTAGCTTTCTTTCTTTCTTTCTTTCCTTTCTCCTTCCCTCTTACATCCTTCCTTTCTTTTCTTTTATTCAAAACATTATTTACTTGGTATTTACTATGAGCCACACTCTAGTATACAGAGGTGAATAAGATACAGCCAGTGCTTTCAAGGAATTCTGGTCTGTAGAATAACCAAGGCATAGACACTCTATGGAAATATCTCAAGAATCCCAGCAAACAATTCCTTTGTGCAAGAATCCCAGCAAACAATTCCAGCATAAAGGATCATGTTTGTGTAACACTTGACTCTTTGCTTAACATGGTCAGTCTCATCTCCTTTGGCTCTTCCCTCTCCTTAAGTGTCTAGCAGAGCCCTGGGTATCCATGAAGACCTTGATAAATACACACCAAGTTGTATTGAAATACCTGAATTAACCACTGTTTTTGAAGCCAAGGGTCTAAGACAGTGATTGTAATTAGCAATGTTTTAAAATAACTTGAATTTGGATGCCTTTGTGCAAGTGATGCAGAGATGGCCCCGGGTCCTACCACTCCCCCATGTATTATACCTAGCTGGATTCACAGAGTTTTGTTACTTACCAGTCCTTACAGGCATATGGGTTTTTAAGGGATCTTAGAGCCAGTGCTCTGCTTTTGTATGTGGATGAGTCATCATTTGATCTCTAAACCATCCGTGGCATAGATAGACTACCCTAGTCTTAAGATGATATTCTACTCATTTTAATGGGGCTCTTAAGCTCAAGTTGAATCTCAATTTTTTAGTCAATAAATGCTGAGTTCCCATTTTTTGCAAGTATTTCTATGAGTGTGTAGAATTCATAGAAGGGTTCATCTAAGAAAGGGGCCCTGCTCTTTAAAACATTATAACTTAGTTAGAAGGCTAAAACTCATACCCATGAAAAATGGTAAGAATTGGTGTAAAAGGAGTGATAAAATTGAAAAAACCCTGGGAAGGGAGACTTCCCAGAGGGGTGGGATTTGAACTGGACCTTGGAAACACTGGTAAGATTTGGAGTTGAAGTTATTCTAGAGGGCACTGCAGATGGCTCAGAGGCAAGGGCTCAGAGGTGAAGATGCACAGACTTATTGAGGGGACAATGAGCAGGCTAACTTGACTAGAAGTGCAAGTTGAGATAAGAACGTTAAGGGCTTAGTGCCATGCAGAGCACATGGAGAGATAGTGACAGTGTCTCAAAAACGGAGTGACAACACCAGGGGAGTGTCTGAAAAAGATTAAATCTGATATTTTTTTTTCAGTACAGAATTGGAGGTGGGTAGAATTGACAGCCAGCCATTCAATTAGGTCATTATATTTATCTAGATATTTGGTAATAAGGCCCTGACTTAGGGTCAGAAAAGTGAAGCAATGGAAGGGGAAAAGAAACTTAGTACAATTGACAATTGACAACTGATCAGCTATACAGGAGAAAAAAGAGAAGCAACATGGTTGACTGTGGTTTTAAGGCTAGACTATGAAGATGACATTGGAGCCATGGGGGGTGGGTGGGGGAAATACTAGGTCAGGAACTAATTTTAGAGGATAGACAATGAGTTCAGTATGAGTCATGGGGTAATGCAAAGCATTCAAGAAAACTGTAGGTCCAGAGTTTGGGATATAATTTAGGGCTAGAAATAAAGATAAAGAAGTTATTTCTAATATAGAAATATAAGTTGATACTGGGGAAAAAATGAACTGTCTGAGGAGGATAATATAAAGAGGGAGATTAAGAAGAAAAAGTTCTGAACAGAGGAATGCCCCAAAATTTGGAGAGGGGGAGCAGAGGACCAGAGAAGTCAGAGACGAGGTGGCCAGAGAGTATGAGAAGCTCCCAAAGCAGTGTCTCCCAGCCAGTGGGGGGAAATCCCCCAAAGCAGGGGTGGCTAATAATAGAGAGCCATGAAGAATAACAACTGGGAATCCGTCCTAGGGTTGTTAGAGACAGCTAGAAGGCATCAGAGGTGATGGGGGCTAGATGACCTTTCAGATTCCTTATCTATCCTGGATTTCTGTAAGTTGATCAGAAGATAAGGGAGTCCAGCTGCAGTAGAGCAGGGTGCAACATGAGGAAATGAAACTGCAGTTGCCTCCCTACATGGTAACCCAAGTATGCAATAAGCGGGCACACAGCAGATTCAGACATTGGCATGTGGAATAAAAATGGCACACAACAATCTATGGGTCGCTGTCCAGTGCACTGTAAAGCAAATCAAATCCAAAGCATGATCTGTCTTTGAGGACATTTCCACCTTCTCCCTTCAAAGCAACCTCAACTGTATATTACACAAACATTTCATTTCTGGCGATCCTCCTGACATTTCATCAGATAAATGAATTCAACCATTCAACAAGTACCCAATTCACCAAGTACCCTATGTGTAATGCCAGGCACTGTGCTAGACACTTGGGGCTCAGAAAACCTTAAAAAGGTGTGGTCTTTGCCTACGAGGAGCTCCAGTTCAATGGAAGGGCTCACGGGAGGAATCTGAGAAGACGTGTAGAAGCAGCAGACTAGGAAGGGCCTGCTGATGGTGAGAGCTGGGGTAATGAAGACAAATAGACCAGGTTTCCAATGCAAGAGCAGCAAGAGCAATATTGGTCCTCCACTCATGGAATCTTGGTCTGGGAAAAGAGCTAGGAGGACACTCATGTCAATCAGTATTGGACTCTTGCTACAACTGTATGATTACTGCTCATGCTGAATATTTTTATTTTGCATTTGTCAGTTTGTGTCTATCATTCCCTACAGAATCATAGAATTTCAGGGCTAGAAGAAGACCTGATTAGTAAGTGATTTTACTCAAGCTTTACCTGTCCGCAGGAACCCATTGCCGTCTCTCTTCTTTTTGTGCCCAGGTGGTGAGCAATCCATAACAATAGTTGCAGTTTTCTTTAACACATTGACTGCCACACTAGAAAAAAAAATTTTCCCTGGGGCCATGGTGTTTTATTAAAACAAAACAATTCTTTCTAATTTGTTATTTTTTTATTGTTTTCTGTGTGTGAGTTGTAGGCAATGCAATCCATGTTTTGAGAATTAAATTGTCAATATTAATTGTAACAATAAGAACATCAACAAGATTTTCACAAACCAACTGCAGGGTTTTGCTTCACAAGGCCCCAGGGTCTAAACTAGCCTGAGTTCAATACAACTAACATGGCAGTCAATGTGTTAATTTTGCTACTTTATCTGTGATCATTTTATATGCAAAAATAAGCCTTTTGTAGGCCCCAAATCATGCTTTTGTTAAATAATGGTCCCTAATGAATTAATAAAGTAATAATTTTTTTCCCTAACAGCTTACTCTTAGAGCATAACTTGTAAACAAAGGCCAGCCTGGAATGATGACTGCCTGCCAAAGGCATAATCACAAACAGATGTAGTAGGAAAGCAGAGTTTTAAGTTCTTCACTATTAACTCTCCAAAAACTCTAAGAGGCAATCTCAAGCATGGTAACATTTTTCTATAGTGCACATTTTTGGTACAGAAAATATCTCACTTCCTAAAATTGCCGAATAAGAATAGTAAGCACAGGAACAAGTGAGAGAAATCCTACCATGTTGGACAGGAAGAAATTAGCTTGTTATGCCCCTGAGTACAATTTCTGAGGCGGAATTTCTCCTGCTTCACATGAAGTGGAGAGAAGGCATGCATTTCCCCCACTGGGGCAGCCTCATCATGATTTACACTATAAACTCACAAAGTAGGAGACAATTTCAACCACTCAATACTCACATGAGGACTTGGCACAGCTCCTCAGGCAAAGATGCAAAAAAAAAAAAAAAAAAAGGCAAGAAACCGTTGCTGTTTGTGTCAGATTCCCCTCTGGACGCCAACAAAACAAACAGCCAAAACCAAAACCAAAATCATCAACATGCAGTATCTCCAACCCAGGGATCTTTCTCTGGGACATTTGAGGATGGACAACAAAAAAGCAGCCAGAATTGGGGTGAAGATATATTAAGGAAGAGAAGAAAAGATGTGGTCACGTCCGTGCAGCTCAAACTTCGCTGGGGCACGAGAGTAATTCAAACCAGAACTGGGTCTGAGGAACTGACGGAAGCACAGTCTATTGGGAAGTTTTGGTTTTACTTTCAGCATCATTTGTCCAGCAGCCCTTGAGCAGCGTCCCTGGGCATGCAGGTTTAGGAGTAGGGGAAAGGGAGGGAAAGAGTACCAGCATGTCCTGGTGATGTGCCAGGAACTTTGCATAGGTATCTTTTTCAGCATCCCAGGGCTCTCGTAACAAATTACCTCAAACTGGGTGGCTTAAAACACCAGACACTTATTGTCTCATAGTTTTGCAAGCTGAGAGTCTGAAATCAAGGTGTCATAGAACCACACCCTCTCTGAAGGATCTAGGGCAAGAAGGCTTCCTTGCCTCTTCCTAGCTTCCTCTTCCAAAGACTCCCGCAATCCCTGGCTTGTAGCTGTGTCATGTCACTCCAGTCTCTGCTTCCATCTTCACATGGCATTCTTCTCTGTGTGTATCTCTGTAGGTCCTCTTCTCATAAGGACACCAGCCTTCGGATTAGTGCCCACCCTAATCCAGTATAACCTCATCTAAACTCGTTACATCTGCACAGACCCTATTTCCAAATAACGTTGCATTCCAAGGTCCGAGGTAGACGTGAATTTTGGGAGGAATGCTAGTCAACCCACTATAGTATCTCATTTCATTCTCAGAGCAACTTGGAGTCTAGATGCTGTTAGACTCATTGTACACATGAGAAAACAGAGTCAAGATCAAGCAATGTTTTCTTAGTTGGACAGCTGAATTTGAACTCAGGCCTTGGTGGCTCCCCTGCAGGCTTCATGGCGAAATTAAAACCAGGGGGCAAGGAAAGGCCAAATTGAGTGCAGGTCTGGATGACCAATCCCCTTCCTACTCACTACCTGCCATTTTCCTTGGGCTCATCTCAGTAGAGATGGGGTCTAAACAGTCAGTGTGTTTTCTTGGTCACATTTCTCTAATGTTTTGTCCTCTCTCCTTGACTCCCCTCTAAGCCTCCCCTGCCTCTTTGTTCTTCTTCTGCAAAAGCAGGGCTCTCCTTTCCTCCTTCTTGTTCTGTATCCTCTTTTTACTCCATCCCTTAAACAAGAAAGAAGCTTTCTATAACAGTGGCTACAAATGGGAGTGGCTGCCTGGACCACAAGAATGGGGGCTGTGTCTTTGGGAGCTGTCCTTCCTCTGGGGACCTGCTCCTCCACCTACAGCTCTAGGTTTGTGGTTTCTGTAGAAGTTGCCTCGCCCCCACCTGACGCTGCCTCCCTGTAGTGACTGGCTGAGGAATGGACAGATGTCCCCTGCATGCCTCTGAGAGTTCAGTATCTGTGGAATCCACACACCACCCAACATAGTGCCCGTCCCTCTTTAGGAATGAGGTACCCTCCCCATCCTCTATCTGGGGTAACCTTCCTCCCGCCTAGGCCCACCCCACCCTCTCCACTCTTTCCCATGAGCAGCTCAGCTCTGTTTCTCCCATCTAAAAGCAAGAGAAAGCCCAGGTGTTTTCACGACAGGGCTAATTTAAACTCAAACTAATATCTTAGCAAGTTAGCCTGCCTCATAAATCTATGAGCCTAGGAAAAAGTACTGGAGGGGAAAATACCAAAGTCTTAACGAGGGCATTTCTGGGTGGAAGGCTTGTAGATGATTTTTAGTTCCCTCCTCCTTCTCCTTTTCCTCCTTCTCCTTCTCCTTCTTCTCCTTCTCCTTCTTCTTCTTCTTCTTCTTCCTCTTCCTCTTCCTCCTCCTCCTCTTCCTCCTCCTCCTTCTCCTCCTCCTCCTCCTCCTCCTTCTTCTTCTTTTTCTTCTTCTTTCTTTTTTTTTTTGCTTACATTTTCTTTCTAAATAGCCTTCCATGAACACAAATTACTTTTGTAAAGACAGCAATAAGTTTTTAAAAAGCAGTAGTGGAAAGTACAGTTAGATTGCTAAACAATGACAACAAGAAAACGTTTTAAGAAGTTAGCGAAGGGCTATGTATATTTCTAATTTATTTAATTTAGTTTTGTTCACTATATAATAGAAAATCCCTGAGAGGCATAGCTAAATCATGTGTGTGTGTGTAGAATCAGACTCCCCAACATTGCATTGATAGTTGATAATGGAAATTAGAATTTAGGTCATACAATATCACACTGTAATAAGTATAATCACCTCACCAGTGTATACAACTAGTGTATGAGGCCCCTTCCATTTTGTAGAAGGGAAAGTTGAGACAACAAGAGATTACAGAGCTTAACCACGGTCACCCTGTGAGTGCAGAACAGATTGGGGAAGAAATCTTACAAACATTTCTGTCCTTTCTTCCCAAGATATTTTCCCCTACATGCAATGTAATGTAAATGTAATGCAATGCAATACAATGTGATGCAAAGTAATGTATGTATGTGATACAATGTGATATGATGTAAATGTTCATGTAAAGCACCTAGAACAGTGCTTGCCACAAAGCAGGTGCCAAATCGATGCTTTCTATTTCAGGTCTGAAAAAATAAGGCCAGTCTTTCCTACTCTGCTTGGCCTTATGGGGCGGGGGGTGGGGGGGTGGGGGGGGGAACAGCCTGAGGATGAGAAAGAAATGTATTTGAATTTGGGGGAAATGAGCAAAGAGCAAGAGCTAAGAAAGGGGCAAGAACTGCGAGGAGCCAGCAGTTTATCTAGAGCCAGCCTTAGCAATATTTCCAAAGTCAGGAACCGGGGTTCTGATGCAAGTCTATCTGGAATGTGATAAGAGGGAGTGGAGGCTAGCCTCTTCTCTTGAGAATGGGGCCAGGGACTCATGGGTGGAGAGAAGGTCATCGGCAGCTGGGGACAGAGAGAGGAGGAGGGAGGGGTCCACATGGGGCCAGCCTTCCTTGTGTCACCGTCGGCCCAGGGACTGTGGCCGGTCACTGGTCATCATACTCCAGCTCACGTACTTGGCTTGGAATCCTACCTGGCCCCTGCCTGCTAGGGAAGGCCTGGTCTCAGGTGGAGGGGAGAAAAGGTGAGGATCGACGTTATGGCCAGAGCAACTGAGATGCTTGTTTGTTCTTAGAAGGACAGAGGTCTAGGCTTGGCTCATTCACTGAAAGGAGCTTTTCAAAATAAAGGGAAATTTATTATAAATGTAATGGATTAGGTAGTTTTCCTGCCTTGGCTTTCTGTCCCACCCCATCTCACTGAATAGAGAAGAAATAACTGGGGAGATGGCTCTTGTTGAGAAAAAATTATGAGGTCAAACTTAAGTAAGACCTACCTCTATAGCACTGGAGGGTGACTATAATTAAAAATAATTTATTCAATATTTTCAAATAGAAGAGTGGAGTTTAAACATTTTCAACACAAAGAAATAATAAATGTTTGAGGTGACGGATATGCTAATTCCCCTCATTTGAACACTACACATTATATGCATGTATCGAAATGTCACACTATACCCCATAAATACGTACAATTATTATGTGTTAATTAAAAATAAGACTACAAAAGGAAAATAAAAGAGCTATGCATGACTAGGCAAAAAGGACCACACTGTTCCCCATAAATAGGTAAAATATAATGTATCAATTAAAAAATAATAAATAGGTACATATGGACAAAATCTTCCAGGGAGTAAAAAAAAATAAAAATCATTTAATATCAGTTAATATGGAAAGAAAAAAATTTAAGAGAGTCTCTCAGGTGCAGAGGTGGGGCAGGAAATGAGGGTAGAGAACAGAGCGGGGTGGGAGAAGTTGAACCAGTCCACTGGCCTTTAATGATGAAAAGTAAAAGAGGAGGACTCAAGAGGCAGGGTGAAGGTTCCGAGAGCCTACAGGGGTATGTACTGTCCTCTTCCCCTCTCATTCCTGGGGAGAGGAAGAGGGTTCTGGACACACATCCCTAAAGTTTGAGAGTGCCTTATGTAGAGATTAACACCTGCTTCTTGCCTGAACTTTCTGAAGGTGGGAGGTTCACTGGATATCTTGTGCCCAGGGGGTATGAAGGGCTGTAGGGCTGTTTTCAGGATTGAAGAAAAAGGGGGGGCCTACATTCCAGAACCCTTAGCCCTCAGGGATCACCAAAGACCTGTTACTGTGGCTTTCGGTGGTGCAGAAGGGAGGGAGGTTGGAGTCACGGGAGGCCTGGGCCCTCATCAGAGGCCACTACTGTAAGACTGACCCAGGCTAAGACCAGGGACATTTCTCTCTCTGACTCCAAGATGGCAGGGCCACAAGTTTAGCCTGTTCTGGGAGAAGGAGAGAGATTTTAGAAAGATAGGGGGTTGGAATTTTAATTGAGACCAACTCTGTCTATTCCTCAAAATGTTAAACATAGAGTTACAGTATGACCCATATTTTACCCCTAGGTATATACTGAGAGAAAAGAAAATATCTGTGCATGCAAAGATGTCATAACAGCATTATTCATAATAGCCCCAAAGAGGACACAACCCAAATGTCCAGAAACTGATGAAAGGGCCAGTAAAATGCAGCATGTCCATGCCATGGGATATAATTCAGCTTCAGAAAGGAATGCAGTATTGATACATGATACGATGTAGATGAACCTTGGGAACATTATGCTATGTAAAAGAAGCCAGTCACAAAAGACCATATATTGTATGATTCCATTTACATGAAATGTCTAGAATAGGCAAATTCATAGAGACAGAAAATGATCAATGGTGGCTTGAGACTGGGAGAAATAAGGGGGAGTCAGGGAATGATTGCTAGAGGGTATGAGATTTTATTTCAGGATGATGAAATGTTTTAGAATTGATCGTAGTGTTGGTTGCACATCTCTGTGCATATGCCAAAATCCATTGCAAGGTAAGCTATCAGTGGGCAAATTGCATGGAGATCACGTGGACAGGACGAATCTGCACATCTCACCTGTCCTGTGCCACCTGCTGATTTCCTCAGTCTTTCCTTCCACTATGAATCTTTTTTCTCTTCCTCGTGGCCTCTGCTTTTCAGAATTTCTGCTGCCTTAGCACAATACCTGGCCCATCGTGGATTCTAGCAACTTCCTGCCCTTCAGTGTTAGGCCTTCCCACCTTGGTTTTGAGAATCTGAATGGCTGACTCAGTGGCTTGAAGTTGATATCACGAAGTCTTCTCTTCTTCCTGCTTCTGGTGCTGGGGAGCTGGAGGAAGCAAGACTGTTGGACCCCCACACCTACACATGCTGCAAGATGAACCTGGTGTAGCCCCAGCATCTCTGCACTGAAGGACTGCCAGAGCCAGCCAGTCCCCACGGGGACTCTCTAACCAGGGCTGATGAGGGCTACAGTGTATTCCCAGGACTAAACCGAGGAGGGACTCTATCTCCTAAAATCTGGGCCAATGTTCTCTGGCCCTAAGACCTAAGAGGAAGTTCTTGGACCAAGCAGAGTAAACATCTGAACTCAAACATAGGTAAAGGAAATCAGGGGTTCTCACAATGACTCTTTGGTTTCAGCTCAGTTTTAAAAAAAAAAAAGAAAGTGAAATGATGATTCATCTCTTTAAATACACTCAAGAGTGAGAGAGGAGACAGCTGACTCATGTTTTGGGGTCATTAATGGTTCCCAAACCTGGGTGCACATCGGAATCCCCTGGGGAACTTGAAAAACGTAGGGGTGCCCAAGCACTACCCTAGACCTCGTGATTGAAAATCTCCAGGGGTGGGTACGGGAATCTGCATTTTTCAAAACTAATCAGGTGGTTCTGAAGTAGCCAGTCCTGCTGTAATTGGATTAGCATTAGGGAATCGCTGGGTTTGATGACGTTGGTGACAGCAATCATTGAAGGGAAGTGAGCAAGAGGGAGAAAAGAAGGTGAGAACCCAAAGACGAGTTGTAGCTGTGTCAAGATGTGGCTTACGTCTGTCCGTGCTTAGATTTTCTTTCACTAAGAAGAGCTGATATCATGAGCCTCGATTTACCAATGGTGGGGTGGGGGTGGTAGAAGCATTCAGGTATAAGTTGTTCTCTCCTAAGGTGACAGTTAATGGCAGGTCTGCCTTTAGAAACCATGGTAACTGGTCAGAGGGGCGGAGCTATGCAGAAAGTAGAAAGAGCAGTTGACACGGAGAGCAGAGACGCTGGATAGGTGTTACTTTCTACTAGCTGTGCGGGTGACCGCTCCAAGCCTTGCCTGTAAAATGCCTGACCTAAGAGTCAGAGTTTTATGAATTATATTTTATAATTTTTATAGAATGCTTAGAATTTCTTGAATTAGGTAATTGATATAAAATAGAACCTCCTGGACCCTTTTGCTTAAGTGGCACATTAACCACTTCGGTACAGTGCTCACCGACCCCGAAACCTTGCCCACAGCCGCACTCACAGTCCACGCGACAGTCTGTGCTGTGCATTGGTGACGAGTCTGTTTTGCTCTTGTGTGATGAGGAAAGCTTGAAAGCACTGAAAGCTTGTTTTACTTTACAGGCAGCTTTCTTTGTAATGTAAATCAGAATAGGTAACATATACCTATATGTTTTCATTACGTTATTTTTAAATGTTCACAATTTTATTTTGATAAATGAAAAATTAGAAAAGTCACATCACAGCTGTCGGCTAAACGCTGTGAGCGTTCATCTGTGGCTATTGAGTACAGTCGACGCTGGTACCGAAGTGGTTAAAAGTTAGTGACCTCTTTATTTAATGACCACACTCACTCTGAACTCCATGTCAGGTAAGGTAGAAAACAGAAACAACAAATAAAGAAATCAATATGCAAGTGTTGCTTTCCCTACCGATTACTCTGGAACGGTAGGGCCACATGGCTGTAATTTCCAGTTATTCACTCAACCGAGGATGCTTATTTATTGAGCAACGTTATGTTCGGGTACTGGGCATGCAAAGGTGCACGAGACATTGTCTCTGCCTCGAGGTGCTCATGTGCGGTGTGGAAAATGACAAAGGAACAGGATTATTATACAGATGGTTAAGTGCCGAGGCAGAGAATGCCCAGCTCTCTACCAGCCTGCTCTGACACTTGCTCACCGGGGGAAACAGGGGCCTGTGTCTCTCAGCATGAAGTGGGACATCGGTGGTGGTGGTGACAGGGGAGTATTTGCGCCACAATAGAAGGGGCTACTATTTTAGATCTGTATATGGCAGGGCAGAGGACTAACCAATTCTAAGTTGACTGGCTTAAGAAGGCTCCCTGGTTTTACAAAAGAGAAACAGAAGCTTAGAGGGTTAAGTAAACAAGTGGCCAGCGGGAGACTGAAGAGTCTTTGGGAACAGCAGGGGGAAGAGCTCAGGGTCCTGGTCCCTGTTTGCAGCAGCCACCTCTGTCTTGTCACTCCCTCGCTCCTGAGACCTCAGCACCTTCCCCGCTTCCCTGCAGATGAGGAGCAGGGGAGCATGTGGCCAGCAGTACAGAGGCCTTGGAAGCAGACTTCTGTACAAATGTCTGTTTCTCCCTTACCAGCCCTGAGACCTTAAACAAATGACTTTCTCTCTTAGTGCTTGTTTCGTTATCTGTAAAATGGGGATCATAAAAGACTTGCCTGATGAAGTTTGTTGCACAGTTAAATGAGTTGACACATGGAAAGTGTATTTAGAGCAGAGAATGCTGGCAGATAGTACCTGCTCAATAAATGTTAAATTGTTTTTTCCTATGCTATTAACTGGTTGGTGTGGCCAACCCAAGATCTCATTCCCAAAACATGATTAGTTTAACTCATTTTTCCCTTCAGAATTAAAATTTTAAAAGTTTAATTTTTCCAGAGTACAAAATAACACACTGTATCGTTGTAAGTTAAAATACCAAAAAAAAAAAAAAAAACCAAAAAAAATAATAAAATAAAATAAAGAAATAAAGAAGAAAGTAAAGATTACCCAAATATCCAACCCCAGAGAAAATTGCTCTTAGTATTTTGGTGAACATAATTCTTTATAGCTCTCTGGACACATCTATATGAATGTAATTTTAATAAGTGCCATCATATCAGAATGCAGTTCAATGAACTGCTTTTATCACTCATCAAAGGTATCACGGGCATTTTCCCATGTCAATAATAACAGATCCTGTGATTATTTGTAAAGACTGATAAGTATGTCATTGTATGGGCATGGTGTAATTTGTTTATGTCATTCCCTCGTGATGGCCATTTAGATTGTTTCCAGTAAGTGTTGATATTACAAAACAATGCCACCATGAATGCCTCTGCACAGTCAGCTCTGGAACCCTTTCTGATTATTTCTTTCAGACAACTTGCTGTAAGTGGATCAAAGTGTATACACCTGAGGACACACGTCCCAGGAGAGTAACTCAGTGCAGGACAATCGATTAGCTTGGCGGCTGGTTTGCCAGGACCTCAGTGGCTGAGGCTTTTACAGCAACTCAGGACCTAGCTGTGGGAGGGCAACCAGGCTGATAGCCAGTGTGTGGGATGGCGAATTGTGAATGCCATCCCTAGTCACAGGTTTCAGACATTTTTCAGGTCTCTAGGGGACTGAGAGGGAACTCTATGGGAGAATTTACTGACCTCTTTGTTAGACCGCCAGTGCCCTATAATTTCTCTGAATTTCTGGCTTTTCTAAGAAGTCGGGTTAGGGAAGTTCAATTGGCTGAAAAATGTCACATAATTTTGAGGAACCTTCTGACGGCATAATGGCCAAGGGTATTTTGTTCCAAGCAGGCTTAGGGCAAATTTTTCCAGGCCCCAAACTTTCCTTGTCACCTGGCAGTAATCCTGAGCATTTTCCTTAGCAAATAAAGCTGGAATGTGAGGCAACAAACAAGAGTGGTGTCCAAAGGACGCATCAGCTTTTGCTGGCTAGACAGTAGTAAAAGAGGAGTCGAGTGGGGGAAGGAAATGGCCACTGGCTGGACTGCACCAAGGCTTGGCCAGCTGGGCTGGCTCCTCTCGAGGTCGGAGGAAGGGAAGGAAACTCCTGGACCCCCAACCCAAACTAGAGGTCATCCAGTCTACACATTTCCCTCCGGTCTCTCCTCCTGACCACCTCAGATGTGGTTCTGGGTTGGAACATTCCATCACACAGGAGTAGGGTAGGTGAGGAGTGACCAGGAAGGGTCAATGGAATGTGCAGTCTGCTACTACTTTTAGTAATTCCTAACTGAAGGGAAAAGCAGTGATACAAGCTACCGTTCACAGAAGTCTAAATATTGCCAGGGCAATTCCAAGTGCTTTATGTGTGTTAACCCATGTAACACTCACAACCACCCAAGGAGGTAGGTACTCTCATTGTTCCCATTTTATAAATAGGGAAACTGAGGCAAAGAGAGGATAGACCATTTGCTGAAGTTCGCACATCAAGTAAATGGGAGAACAGATTTAACCTCCACAATATGGCTCCGGGTTTCTTTATTTACTCTCGCTCCTCTTTATTGTTATGATAGTGCATGTAATAATGGACATCTGGGACTGTATCTTTAACTAGACACTCCTAAGACAAACAGAAAAAATATATATATCATCAAAAAAATAAAAATATATCATCAGGGATAACTGTGGAGAAACTAATGGGATCAATCTTGAGCTGGTTGAGCAAAGTGAAGCAACTTAAGAGTGGCCAAATGCTGATTAAACAAAGGAGGATTGAATGGAGCCCCACCAGACCTGGGGTCAGGAAGGAGAAAGGCATCTTTCAGGGACAGAAAAATGGGATTCTAGCTATTGGATTTGCGATGGTATCTGACACTGACAAACTTTGCATTAAAAGTAGGATGTATGGGGGCATTTTTTTTTTAGTTTCAGCATATTATGGGGATACAAATGTTTGGGTTATGCATGTATGTTGCCTTGCCCCCCGCTCCCAGTCAGAGCTTCAGGCATGTCCATCCTCCAGATGGTGGGCATCCCACTCATTGTGTGTGTATATATACCCATCCCCTCCTCCCCACTCCCATCTGCCCAATGCCCGTTAAATGTTATTCCTATATGTCCACTTAGGTGTTGATCAGTGAAACCAGTTTGCTGGTGAGTACATGTGGTGCTTATTTTTCTATTCTTGGGATACTTCAGTTAGTAGAATGGGTTCCAGCTCTATCCAGGAAAATACAAGAGGTGCTATATCACCATTGTTTCTTAGAGCTGAATAGTACTCCATGGTATACATATACCACATTTTATTAATCCACTCATGTATTGATGGGCACTTGGGTTGTTTCCACATCTTTGCAATTGTGAATTGTGCTGCTATAAACATTCAAATGCAGATGTCTTTTTTATTGAATGTCTTTTGTTCTTTTGGGTAGATACCCAGTAATGGGATTGCTGGATCAAATGGTAGATCTACTTGTATCTCTTTAAGGTATCTCCATATTGCTTTCCACAGAGGTTGCACTAGTTTGCAGTCACACCAGCAGTGTAGGAGTGTTCCTATCTCTCCATATCCATGCCAAAATTTATTGTTTTGGGACTTTTTGATAAAGGCCATTCTCACTGGAGATAAGTGATATCTCATTGTGGTTTTGATGTGCATTTCTATGGGAGCATTTTTGCTTTTACTCTTTGTCAACTCTAGTTCCTATAGCTTTCCTTCCCTGTTTCTTCTGTCCCTCCTCCATAGGCTGTAACTGCTTTGTACCAAACAGACATACACACTAGTAATCTCCCTTGCACACATGCATTCTCTATGTGTGTATATATGTGTGTGAATGTATCACACATATACAGTTTGTCTCCATAGACTATTAATTTTCTAAACATATTGAGTTATCCAATTTAGCAAACATTTTACTCCATACAATGGATATCCAAGGTCATTATGGATATATACTGCTCAAAAAAACAGGAAAACAGTTGGGCCACATGAGGTATCTGGGACTTCAAGGGGTCCAGCCAAGAGGACTGAGTCACAATGTGATATACTAAGAATAAAGAGAATGGGATGATGTTGGGAGTGACCAAAGAGTGGAAAGAGTCAGCAAGCCCTAGTGCATTGGATAGGAAGGAGCCTGGTGTGGCCGGAAGGGCTGGTAGAGAGGGGTATGGTGCATATCCATTATGGGTACAACGGCCAGAATATTTGCTGCTTGTCCACACACACACTGGGCAGTCAACACCCCTTCTCCCCTATCAAGAGACTTAAAGGATGATTATGGTGCTTTAATTTGACACAAGCTCGCTCACAAAAGATGTTTGCTGCTATCTGCTTTTTGATAGATGTGTGTGTGGGGGGTGCAGGCACACACACGTGTATGTACTTACTCATTTCCAGGAACATCTTGAAATTCAAACCAGAGCATTCCCATAATGGTCCTGACCTTTGAGGAAGTAGCCTCTGGTCTTACTTCACTCTCTCCACATCCACTGCTCGGTTCCTCAGTGGCAGCACCTCCCTTCGTAGCCACCAAACTCGAGGCTTTCCTGACGCTATCCACAGAATTTCCCAGTGTCTCCCTTTCACATAATCCAGGAAAAATAGAGAAACTTCTTTGGATTCCATGCCCTACATTTATCAATATTTCTTAGTAGCGATTTGAGTTTTCTAGATCCACTTTCTCTAAAAGTCCCAGCTGTCTTCACAACTTCTAATCCTATTAATCAACCTACCCAGAAACACCAAGCTTCTTGAGAAACAACAAGGACATTTCTTCTTTCCAACTAAGGGAATGAAATCATTTTTGGAACAAAGAAAGATTCTATATTCAAGGATTCTAGGATATCCAGAAAGAATTTAATGCTGTTTACAAGAGTCTATAACATATAACAAAAGAAACAGATGAGAAGTGGGACTAGAAAGGGGAGGGGAATAAGAATGGAGCTGGAAGTACCCTTTCTTTCTCTGCCTGGGCACAAGCCAGGAAGGCGTGCTTGCTGTCAGGGTCCTTGGCCTTGACCGGCTTGCATTACCATCAGCATTTTCCAGGCTTAGGGCACCCATCACCAGCTGTTCTCCCTGCTCCGTGCCTGGTCAGTGCTCCCTCCACACTGTCCCCAAAAGTGATCTCCTAGAGCAAGCTGGGTCAATCCTTCCCCTGCTCAAAGCCTGCAACCATTTCCCATTGCATTTAGAACAGAATCCAGACTCTTTATCACAGCCATCCCGGCCCGCATGCAGAGCTTCCAATCTCATCTTGTGCCCTCCCACCGTTCTCAGCACTCTGGTCTCCCTGGCCTCCTTTCTGTATTCCTTGAACTCCCTGAACTCGATCCCACCCCAAAGTTTCTCTGTACATTGCACATCCTGCTAGGGCAGCACCACATTTTGTGAAGCTAGGCTAGCTCACTGTAAATGTCATTTTTTCAAAGAAGCTCCTGTCCCATCTATCCTGCTTTATTTTATTTATTTATTTATTTGTTTATTTACTTATTTATTTCGAGGCCAGGACTCACTCTGTTTCCCAGGCTGGAGTGCAGTGGTGGCATCATAGCTCACTACAACCTCCCACTCCTGGGCTCAAGTGGTCCTCCCACCTCAGCCTCCCGAGTAGCTAGGACTACCAGTAGACGCCACCACACCTGGCTAATTTTTAATTTTTTGTAGAGACATTGTGATGCCCGGGCTGGTCTCAAGCTCCTGGTCTCAAGCAATGGTTTTTCCTTGGCCTCCCAAACTGCTGGAATCACAGGTGTGAGACCCTGTGTGCAGCTCACCCATCCTATTTAAAGTTGGTTCCTAACTCTGTAACCATTCAGCTTGGCCTCTCCTTGATTGGTAGTATTGTACTCATGTGGTCTTTTGTTTGTTTATTATATAGTTCTGCACCCATTCTCTGACCCCCAACTAGAATGCGAGCTCCATGAGGGTAAGAACCATGTCTGTTTTGTTCCTTCCTAAATCCTCGATATCTAGCTTAAAGCTTGATATGTAGCAAATACTCAGTAAATTAGTTGAGTGAAGGAATAGGATTGGCTCTAAGTTTTCTAAGCCAACCTTGGGTAGTGAAACAATTCATAATAGTCCCAAGATAGATGGGGGTTGGGGACAAAGCAAAGCAACTTGTCACTTGGGAAAACGATTATTTTGGCATTATGATCAAAGGGAAATCTTCCCTAGTGTTCTTTAGAAAGCACGCTATGTAATGAAACAAAGGGTTCCTCGTCACTATTCTTAGACTATACTTAACAACCAGTTTCAAAAGTTGTTTTATTAAAATAATCTTAAGAAAGTCTAATGACATTATAGATATTGCAATTCAATGTACTCTTTTCTTGCTAGGATACCAATATAGTACAGTGCTGTCTAGATGCTCACTTATAACCATGTCTGTCTTCCTCCCACTCCATATAGTCCTCTTCTTCTGGGCAGCTAGATTACGTTTCCCAGCCTCTCTTACAATTAGATATAGTCATGTGAATAAATTATATTTAATGGAATGTGAGAAGATATTATGCGCACCATTTCCAAACCTGGCTCCTAAAAATGTCCCAATGAGATTCTCTGTGCTTTCCTAGTCCATTAGCTGTGTGGACACCTCCAGGGAAAAACTTGAAACCCATGTATGTGTTGAAGATAGCAAAGCCTTTGTCTCTCTGAGTCCTTGAGTGAGTACAGGGAACAGACTGCCTGCCTAAGTGGATATTGACTCTGTGCTTTTGTTTGTACGGATTCTACTCCATGCCTAAGACAAGCATATATATTCTTTTACCAACTTGTATATGCTGTTAACAATGTGATAGGCCCTGTTTTAAATTCCTTTTGCATGTTAATTCATATGTTTATCCTATTCTCTGGGTCAGGATACTATCATTGGTTTCACTACATAGATAAGGAAAAAGAGAAACAGAGAAGTTAAGTAACTTACCCACAGTCAGATAAACAGGAAGGAGCAGAGGCAGAATTCAAACCCAGACAGACTAACTCTAAAGTTCATATTCTCAATCACTCTACTATTCTATTTCTCTAATAATAGTTTTGTTAAACTCTTTGTTGATGTAGGTACAAAACAACTAAATAAATAAACCAAATTTTAGACTTTTCCAACATGTTTGTTTCCTAGGACCATATGAAATCTTTTGACATTTGGTGTGGATTATCTTGGGTCATTAGACATTATTTCTCAAGCAGTGCTATGTAGGCCTATTGGTGTAATCTTGAGTATTACTATCGCTGGGTTTCTTGCTTTTGTTTCATCAGGTTTTTTTAAAATAGGGAGATGGGGACAGTGATAAGATTATATGAGTGGGGTGTATATCTGGGGACAAGGGTGAGAAAAGAAAGCTTGAATTGATGACTTGCCAAGATATTGTCTTCATGGTGAAGAAATAAATCCATTTATTTGTCTTAGCCTAAGAAATCCATGTACCACAGCCTAAAAAAGGTCAGGAAACACAGCCCTAAAGGATCTCTTGACCTTTGAATCAGTCAAATGATCTAACTAAATTAATAAATTTATAAAAAACAATGTTGCCGCCATAGTAACTTTTGATGATGTGTCAGATATGAAGCCTAGACCCTACCAGACATCCTGCATACCTGGGACTACCCTATACCATCACCTTGTCATATTTGTGGCTCCAATGGGATGTGGCTTATACTAGTTTAGGGCCCAGTGAAGCAAGGGGTTCTTACAAAGGCAAGGGGTGTTGAAGTGTAGTCTGTGGGAAAAATCTGGTTTACTTTCTGTTTCTATAAGTAAAGTTTTATTGGAACACAGCCACACTAATTTATTTTGTGCTGTATTGAGTGTGGTTGCTTTGCACTACAAGGGCAGAGTTTGCATACAATATTCCCCCCTTATCCATGGGGGATACATTCCAAGGCCCCCAGTGGATGCCTAAAACTGAGTATATTACTGAACCCTATGCATACTATGTTTTTCCTATACATAATTACCTATGATAAAGTTTAATTTATAAATTAGGCACAGTAAGAGATTAACAACAATAACTAGTAATAAAATAAATAATTATAAAAATATGCTACCATAAAAGTTACATGAATATGGTCCCTCTCATGCTATCTCTCAAAATATCTTATTGTGCTGCACTCACCTATTTTCAAACTGTGATTGGCTGCAGATAACTGAAACCATGGAAAGTAAACCACAGATGCTGGGGGGACTACTGTAATTGTGACAGAGACTACATGGCCTGCAAAGCCTGAAACATTTACTGCCTGGCCCTTTACGGAAGAGGTTTGCTCACCCCAGTCATAAGGGACTAGGCAGAAGGAAGGATAAGGGATAGGTTGGATTCTGACTGAGGGGATCTTGAATGGGGTGCTCAGGGTGTTTGGACTTTCTCCATCAGTCAGAGTGAAGCCACCTGAGCCCCCTGACCAAGAGAGTGCTATGATGACGGAAGTGTGTTTAAGGAGGATGGTACTGGCTTCATTATAAATGTTGAGAAAATGGGGCTAAAAACAGGAGGCAGGAACCACACTTAGGAGGTGGCTGCAATTATTCTAAGTGAGGCGGCCAAGGACTGGGGAAAACGCTATTGTCATCTACCATCATTCAGACCCCATCTCCTATGGTGACAAGACTCTGATTTTGTTCAGGTATCCTTCCCTATGTGACCTAGGAGATGATCTCATCCCTGGCTCCAGGGTAAATCCTTGCCACCAACTGTTTTAGGGGTAGGTATGTAACCTGATTCTGGCCAATGAGCCATGTTCTGCTGGGTATAAGCTGGAGCTGCCACCGCTATCTTGGGTACAGATCCACCAGAAAGGTGGGACCAAGAGAATCGCAGAGCAGCAGGGACAGAGCCATTCTACCTGTGTAGAATGGATAGATAGATAGCCATTCTATCTTGTTTTATGCTATAATGATCTTTCTCGCTTTTTAAGCCAGTATGAACATCCTAATATAAAGCTTGAGAGAAAGCAGTAACAATGACTTCACAAAAGAAGGAACTAGAACAACCTATTCTGTAAAAGGGGATTAAGTGAATATTAAAGCTGTACAATGTAGGAGAGAGAGGAGTCAAAGACGGTCTTGAGATTTTAGCTCTGATGACTGGGAATTTGAAAAGCCATTAATAGAAATGGGGAAATGATGGGCATGGCCCACAGTCTCTCTTGTAGGCAAGTCTTTGTCCAGTAAGTGAGCCAGTCTGAGGCCGAAAGATATATCCCAACAGGGGTTCTGCTTTCCATATTGCTACATGGCTCTACTCCCAACATGTGACTATGAAATACTATGAGCTCCTACAACATTGTAGCTGTGGGCATACATTCTAGGAAGGCACAGTTATATACAATATTGTTTTTCTATTATAGATGTATAAATTACAGTAGAAAGGACATATTGTTTTATAGCAATTGTCAGATTGGAATAAAATCACCTCCTTCTAGACTTCAAATACCCACACAATTTTAGAGTAAGAGTGGAAAATCTTTTTGGAGAATCAAAAGCCATTGAATTTATAGTAGAAGAAAATTCATTGAAGGCTACATTAAGTGTAATTTAATTGCTATTTTATTTTTTAAAAATATATGACAAATTCTTTATTCAGCTGCTTTTAAAATAATGTACAAGGAAGAGAAGATATACAATAAATAAAATAAATGAAGAAAATATTCTTTTGTACTTAAGGAAAGATAGATAAACATTCATAGAGAAAGACAGGACTGAATAAAGACTGGGGGTGGAGGTGAGAAGGGAAAATAGTGGGAGAAAGAGAGGGAGTGTCTTTTGCATGGCATAAATTCCACAGGAGGGATGCCTCAGTGGATGCCATGGTATAGCTAGGAATGCTGGTGAAAAATCACAACCTCGAGCATTGTCATAGCTCCAAGAGGCAATATTCAAACTTACCAAATTTTAACCAAATTTTCTAGACACAGAAACAAATGAGCATATTAATGTAATATAACAGAGTTCATAAACAGATATAGATAGCTAGATAAATAGGTAGGTAGGTAGACATAAATATAAATATAATTACCTGGTTTATGATAAAGGTGACATGCAGTATAGTCGGAGAAAGGGTGATCTTTTCAATAAATGGTGTAGGGACAATTAGATATCCATATTAAAAAATGTATTTTGACTCCTATCTCATACCATATGCAAAAAATTAATTCCAGGATAATAGATCTAAAAGTGAAAGATAAAACAAGAGGGACTTAGAAGAAAACAGGGAAGAAATCTTCATGATTGGAAGAGGCAAATTTTGCTTAAAACGGCACACAAAAAAAGTATTAGTGTTGAGTAAAAATTTGGTTAATTGAACTATGTCAAATTAAGAACTGTTCATCTAAAGACTTTAAGAGTGGGAAAAGGCAACTCAGAGAATGGGAGAAGATATTTTAAATTTATGTATCTGACAAATGACTTGTATCTAAAATCTGTTAGGAATTCCTACAAAATCAAAAAGACAGACAACTTAATTTGGAAAAAATGAACAAAACGCTTGAAAAAATACTTCATAACACTTTATTGCCAAATGGCCAATACACATATAAAAAGGAGCTCAACTTCATTAGTTATTAGGATAATGCAAATTAAAACCATAATGCGGTATCGCTATATACGTTTCAGAACACCTAAAATGAAAGAAACAGAAACTGTTGGTAAGAGTGTGGAGCAACTGGAACGCCCATACACTGCTGGTGGGAATGCAAATTGGTACATTTTCCAGCAATTTTATACTATGATCCAGAAATTCTACTCTTTTGTATTAATATATACCAACAATTTAGCAATTGTACTACCAGGTATATACTGAACAGAAAATGAGTTTAAAGATTAGTTGAAAGACACATACTAAAATATCTATAGCAGCACTAGTCAGATTAGCCTCCATTGCCTAGAAAAGCAAAAATATACAAGCAAACAAACATCAGGCTGCTTCTGGAGTCATGCAACCCAGGGAGGCATATCCGCATACTATACTGTTCCAATAGTATCAAACTTTGAAATCCCTTCATTAACATAACTCATAAAATTATTTAGATGTGGCATAGTGTATGGTTTAAGAGCATTGGCTCTATAGTCAAACTATGTTCACATCGCCAAGCTACCTGATCTTACTATGCCTCCATTTCTTCATCTGTCAACAGGAGATGATAATAACAGTACTTTCCTCATAGGGTTATTGGGAACACCAGTGAATTAATACACATAAAGCACTCAGAACATTGTCTGGCATGCAGTAAATACTAAAAAATATAATTGTTAATACTAGTTATTAAATCTCTTACATGTGTTCTAGTGCTGTTACAAAACTACCATACTTGGATTAGAATAAATGAGGCACCAAAATATTAATACTTGAACTGACTTAACAAATGTTTGATAAACTATAACTCAAGTGGCTGGAGAGTGTAAAGACTGAGTTCAAACTGTTTTAATTATTTTCTGGTGCTTTGATGATTTGTGTCTGTATTTCTGACAAACACAGTTGTTTATTTGTGTTTTCTGTCTTTTTTTTTTTTTTTTTTGGAGGAGGAGCTATGCCATAAATTACGGTAGTATGTTTCAATATTCATGTTTTTAAGGGTAGGGTGGATATCTGAGTCATCTCTGTATCCTCCATAATGCCTAGTGGATACAGTAGACACTCAATGAATGTTTAATAAAGAGGGTAAGCTATCACATAGTGTTCAGTTAGAAACCAAGGTAGGTCATTGTTATGTTTTGTTTTCAGTCTGACTAAAGAATAGACAGAAATATTTAACTTGGGTTATAATAAGAGGAATTGCTTTCCACTAGAAAGGTGTTTGCTCAGAAATTAGTGAAGAATGAGGCATCTTTTTAAAAAACAAAACAAGATAAAATATGGTTTATCTAAAATATTTATAAGTTGCCTCTAAATAAGTTATGTTATTCTATGTAAGTAACTTTAGCTTTACAGTAGCTCAATATTTATCGACATGAGGGACCTAGATGACTTAAAAAGGAATAGATGCCAGCATTTTAAATGTGGAAATTGAAAAAGAAAATAAATTCTAGTTAACTTGGATATTATGAAAAATTCCAAAATTATTAAGTCTGTCAATTTAGATCCTCAAACTGGCACAACTTTAATTGACAGTTATTTTGTATTTTAAGATAGAAAAATTATACACTTTAATTTTTTTAATATTTTTAATTTTTAACAATAAATAGATAAATAAAATTTAATAATAAATACAATTTTTAATTAAAAAATTTAAAGTTATATATAATGATAATAGTCTGGTTGGATTCATATCTCTTGGACCTAAAACTAATTTAATAAACCAGTTTTGGGCATTGATAATATCAATACACAAATTTATCGCATCCTTCCTAAGGACCAGGCATTGTGCTAAGCACTTTAGATATGCTGCTTTATTTAGTCCTCACTCCACCTTACTTGCAAGGAAGCAGGCTCAGTGAAGTTAAAGTACATATCTAAGGTCATACAGCTAAAAAGACTGGAATTTGGGTGTGACTGATTCTAGGTTTTTAATGCAGTTTCCTATTCTTCCCCAAAACACATACATTTCTCAATTCTATACAGCTAGACATTTTTTTCTTTCATAGTAACCTGGAGTGAAGCAACTCTTCGAGCAGTGAATTTTCTGGTATATACAAATAGATCTTTTCTGGGATTGTGTGTGTGTGTGTGTGTGTGTGTGTGTGTGTGTGTGTTTATGCAGTTTTCTCCTAGATGCATGAATGATTCCAGTCAAGTTTTTAAGTCTCCAATACCCTGAGTAGCTGATGATTTTATTTGATTTCATATATATCAGCATTCACAACTTGCCCTAAGCTTGTTAAATTGTCTGTGTCCAGAAAGAAGAGACATTTGACAGATGAAGCCTGCTCTCAGCCGTTTATTTGCTGTTGCTGATATCAGTTTTTCATTATTTAAGCTTCACGTGGCATTTTCTTCTATTCTCACAAAAAACAAAAAAGTTCTTCTAATCAGTTTCAGTTATGTAAATTATGTTGTCTATTGAGTAACTTCTCTGAGAACTTTCTTTCTCTGTTCATTTTTCTCCACTGCAGAGCACTGAGACAAAAATAGCTTTTTGTGTCTTGTACAAGGCTAGATGCTTAATCTTAAGGCAAGCAGCCAAAGTCTCCCGTGAAAAAGCCAAGATGCCAAGAAGGAAAACCTAGGTTGGAGGGAATTTTGATAGTCACCAATATAGCCCCCAAAATGCTGACCAAAAGCCCCACCTCTGTTATATAAAAACTTCTCCTGCGAGGGTATATTGAACTCAGTTCTCAGACTGAATAAATATAAGTCAGGATATTTCTTGCAAGCTTTCCCAAGGTCCAAATGTCTTGGTTATTTCATGTTTATGGAAGCACAAACAATGAGTGTTGATTTGGTCTATTCATTCTTTTATAATAGTATCATTTATCATCATGCATATCCAAATCCACAGCTGCTTAATTAGAGGCCATAAATAAACTGATTACACTCCCACATATTAGAGCCTGTGATAGAAGAGAGACTAGTCAAAAATAGGGAAAAATTAAATAAAAGAAAATAATTTGATTCAGTCAGGTTCAGGCCCAGATGGAAATCTAGGGGTGTTTGAATTTAGCTGTTTAAACTCCCTCACCTTTGACTTTTGTATTCCTACGTTAATGAGAGTTACCATTTCCTTAAAAGTGCATGAAGGTGCCTAGAAGGCAAATCGTTAAGCTCAGGCTTTTAAAAATTATAATTTATTTATTTATTTGGAATAGGTAATATGTTTACATGGTTCAAAAATCAAAAGGTGCAAAGTGTGATGGAGTAAAATTCCCTCACTAGGAGCCCAATTTGCCATCCCAGAGGCAAGAAGTGTTATCAGTTTCTCATGCATCCTTCTAAATATATATATTTTTTACATATACAAGCAAATATGCACCTATAGTTTTTCACTTTCAAAAAATAGCAAAATTTGTATCTGGAAAGATACATAATATGCAAATCAAGTGTATGTAGTATTCATACTATGTACCCAGTATGCAAAATAAGTGTTCATAGTATGAATATTCTGTATATAATCTATAGAATGTATAAAGTGTAGCATACTGTACTCCTTGTTCTGTATCTTCCTTTTTTACTTAACATTAGTACAGAAGAATTCCTTATTTGTTTTGGTGGCTGTCTACCATGGTATTGTATTGTTTGGGTGCACCACAACATTTTTTTTAACCAGTTCCCTATTGAGGGACATTTGGGTTTTTTCCAGTGTTTTCTATATGAATAAAAGTGAAACAAATATTCATATATATATCATTTTGCATGTAAGAGAATATTGCTCTAGGGTCAATTTTCTAGAAGTGGAATTGCTGGGTCATTTATGATTTTGATAAATATTGCCAAGTTATTCTCCTCAACTCCCCAAAGGTTGCACAAATTACATTCCCACTGGCAATGTAAGGGATCACAGATTTTTTTTTTTTTTTGATTGTGAAATGTATCCTTTCTGAAAAGGAAAGAAGCTACTCTGCACACCATCAGAGGTGGGCATCATCTCCATTGAACAGAGTCCATGTGGAGTCTGGCCTACTTTGTGATGGCTTCTAGTTTTGGGGATTATCTCCTTTCTACACTTCACAATACTTGCTGTTTTCTCTTCTCACTGTCTCAAGACATTTTCCTAAGCTCTCCTGTTCTCTAACACTTGAATTATTCCTTTTCATGAACTTATATATTGTCTTCTCAATTAGACTGTAAACTCCATGAGGGCATGAACCACACTGAATATTTCTTTGAGTCCCTCACAATGCCCAGTAAAATGCCTGTAGAAGACACCCAATGAGAATTGTGACTCATTGAGATGTTTGTGGTGGGAAGTGTAAATGTACTTCAGGTATTAAAGTGGTACTTTCCGTGTCAGCTTTGGCATGGACTAGGAAATTGACCCTCAGACTACAAAGAGTGATATGTTGAGATACGCCGCAATCCTGCCACAAAATTTTCTTCTGGTAAACCCATTTACTATCTTGAGGATTTTCCTCAACCAAAACGTTGACACTGGAAGACTGTCCTAATTCCATTTCGCCAGTGTCATAGTCATCCCCAGAGTCTCAATGCATTGAATGTGAGAGTATGTGATCCTTTGGCCTGGTCCCCAGCCTAGAGATTATGCAAGTTTAGAGATTGGGTGGATTTTCACCTCCCCTTCCCCACTCCTTCAACCAGGATGCTGCTCCCCACTTTCTCAGGCCTATCCTTGTGTGCGGTAGGAGGGGCCAGGGTCAGAACATTTCTGGCCTCCCCACCCCCTCTGGGTCATCTCCTGGTTTGTCTCCTGGCCTGAAAGGCTGTAATGTGGGATTGAGTCCTGGTGCTATAGGTGAGATTTCATACCATGCCATTGCCTGCTGACTAACTCCCCAATGTGACCCTGTCCTTGGCGAGATAGTGTTCGTTGCTCTCAGCTTGTGCAGGAAGAGATCTCCTACGAGGTCAGGCTCACTGGAAGGAGGAGGTCAGGAATCTATGTTTACTGGTAGTGCCCCACCCCCCAAATGGAAATCCATTGAACTGCAATTTTCTACTTTGGGATCTGCAGTTAGATCCTAAATCAGTGGAAACTGGAGGCAAAAGATGATCACTTCATAATAGTTAATAAACTGAGATATGTATATATTTTAGCCAATTTTTGACCACTTGTTATTCATTCAAAATTAATGTTCTATTCATGTATGTATAACCTGTAAATGGTCATTTTGTGTGTTTCTGTTGAGGGAAAGATATAAATAAATTATCAGCAAGAATTACAATAAAAACTTTTGTTTTTTAAAGCTTTCCAGTAATATAATTTTTTTTTTGTTTGCTTGTTTTTGCCATTTTAATGCTCTGATTTTTCTGATTTGGCAGCTTTCCAGGTGAACATGATCCCTTTAACTGGTACATCTTATCGCCAGCTCATTGTATTAAATAAGATAATATATGTGATCCCAGTGTCTTACATGGACTATATACTCAATAAATGGTCATTATTATAAATTAATGATAAAACAACACTACTAACAGTTGCTTCATTTGGTTAAACTTTAACTTCTTTTATTTAATATGTAAACAACTCTGGAAATGTTTACATTCTAATAGGAGTAAGTTGGTTTAGTATATCAATTTTCTTGAAACTTAGGAAGCCTTGGATAGGGAAAAAATTCTATTAAATGAAAACAGGATGTAGCTGTCTTCACAAATTTGGCCAGGGATATTAATAATGCAAAAGTTCGTTTTGAATTTTCACCTTTAAAATAGTAACAATCTATATGTTTTCTAAAATATTTAAGGGTTTTTTGAGTAGGAATTCAAAAGCACAGGCAACAAAAGCAAAACTAGGCAAATGAGATTGCATCAAACTAAAAAGTTTCTGCACAACAACAATAACAAAAAATTAACAGAGTGAAAAAACAGTCTACCAAATGGGAGAAAATATTTGCAAACTCTGCATCTAACAAGGAGTTAATATCCAGAATATATAACAAACTAAAACAATTCCGTTTAACAATAATTAAATTTAAAAATAAGCAAAAGACCCAAAGACCTGAATAGACATTTCTTAAAAGAAGACATACAAATGGCCAACAGGGTTATGAAAAAATGCTCATCAGTGCTAATCATCAGGGAAATGTAAATCAAAACTACAATGAGATAGCACCTCACCTTAAGTAGAACGGTTATTATTGAAAAGACAAAAAGTAGCAAATGCTAGTGGGGATGTAGGGAGATGAGAGCCCTTATACACTGTTAGTGGGAATGTAAATTAGTGTAGCCATTATGGAAAACAGTATGGAGGCTCCTCAAAATATTAAAAATATACTTACCGTATGACCCAGCATGCCACTACTGGGTTTTTATCCAAAGGAAATGAAATCAGATATGTCGAGAGATATCTGCACTCCTGTGTTTATTGCAGCACTATTCACAATAGCTAAGCTAAGGAATCAACCTAAGTGTCCATCAACAGGTGAATAAATAAAGAAAATATGGTATACATGTACAATGAAATACTATTCAGCCATAAAAAATGAAATCTTGCTATTTGCAGCAACATGGATGAACCTGGGGGATATTATGTTAAGTGAAATAAGCCAGGAACACAAAGACAAATACCACATGATCTACTCATCTGTGGAATCTACAAATCTCTCAGATATGGAGAGTAGAACAGTGGTTACCAGAGGTTGGGGAGGGGAGAAGGAAGACAGGGGTGGGAAGGGATTTGTCAATGTTTACAAAATTGTAGTTAGATAGAAGGAATAAGTTCTGGTGTTCTATTGTACAGTAGAGCAATTACAGTTAACAATATTATATTGTATATTGCAAAATAACTAGAAGAGAGGATATGGAATGTTCTTACAACAAAGAAATGATAAATGCTTGAGGTGATGGATATGCTAAATACCTTGATTTGATCATTACACTATGTACACGTGTATGGAAACATTACACTGTACCCCATAAATTTATGTGTCAGTTATTATGTGTTAATTACAAATAAAATAAAACTATACATGTGTATGTATATGTGTGTGTGTGTGTATATTTGGCCCATTTGTGGCAGACAGTGAGTGACATGCTTGTAAAAGGGACTAGAATAAAAGTTTGATGACAGAATTCCAGCTGGAACCATGACTACCAAAGCCAGCTAGGTAGACTGGTTCTCTATGTCCTTCCCTGATCAGGAAGTTGAGACATATTGATGCCCAGTATCCATTGTTATTGCTTTGATGACCCAGGGGCTGGCAAAAAATAGTACATCATCATTACTACAAAGATATTGATATTCTTCCTTTAAAAACATCTAGAGTCTGACATATATTCTTAGAAATAGCCATTATCATCCTTTGAGCATGCCTAATTCAGAGGAATGATCAATAGTCTCTTTAAACTGAATTTTATGACTAAGATGTCAAACTGGAGATCTGCACTTCCTTGAATGTCAAGTGTTGTCATGTTTGTTTTAAAACCACCCATCTTCCTATGGTCCCACCCAGTTCTAGGCCTTAATCCTCAATATGGCTTAGTTCCAGGTTTCTCACTTCCTTTCCAGAACATGAAGACTGAAACATATCCAGCGTCATATGCACTGGCTTGCACATCTATGTTTACAGATCTGAGAAGAGGACCCTCTTAGAGGGAAGTCCCTTCATTTCCCTACAGTTCTCCCAAGTTCCATTCCTTCTCTCCCACCCTCGTTCCCTCAGGTCTTCAATTTAGAAGAAAGAATTTTGACTCTTTCTTGGTATTGTCATAAAAGAAGCTGCCGATCCTTCATCATGCACGATTCAAGAGCATGCTGTATAAACACAGAAGCTATGAAAAACAGACTTAGGAAGAAGGCTGCAGGTATTCCAAGTAATTTTCTCCTCTGGGATGTTAAACCAGAGTGGTTTTATAAAATACAAAAGAAACAACAAAATGGACATGCTGGTGTACTCAGAAACAAAATAAATATTTTATTAAATTAATGCAAGTTTAAAAAGTGACAATTAAATGTGGAGTTAGGTATCATCTCTGCCTATGTCATTTACAATGAAACACAAGGCAAAGGGATAAAGTGCTTTACAAATATACCACCACAAGAAGGTTTAGGAATGAGTGAGTGGCCTTGCTCAGCCAGAATCCTCGCTTGTACCCCACTTAAAGGATGGTGTCATACAAATTATTGTGCAAATGAACATGGACAGACAGATGACAGAAGGAGTTCTGTTGCAGATTCTGTTTCTTCAGCCTTGACCATGGCAAAACAAAGGCTTTCCTTTTCATTGATCCCAGTAAATGGCCAAGAGGGAGGGAAAACTCCTGGACCTCCTGAGAGGCATTCGATCCTCACAGCCTGTGAAAAGCAACACCTAGGGAGGTAGTGATGAGAGTCATGACATTCAAAAGTTCAAGCACAGCTAATGAGCCTTTTCTGGCACAGATGAGGGTCTAGGGCAGCCAACAGTCAAGGTACACTGCTGGAATTTCCAGAAAGAACATGTAATTTTGCAAAGCAGCATCAAAATGAAGTTTATACCCAAGAGAAAATGACACAAAAAGTTCTAGACATGACTCTGTCATAGAGAGTTAATAATAAAGTTGCCCTTTAGGTTCACTAGGTTGGCTCAGTAAACCCTGGAGAACCCATGGGTCTCCTTTGACCAAACATAAAACAAACCAAATCCGAATTCAGTCACAGAGCAAGTACTCAACAAATGCTGGTTGTCTAAACACAAATGTAGTACATATTTAGCAGGTACCAAATCATACGAAAGATACTGAAAGATGACCTAGAAAATAGACACAGTTCCTGACCACTTAGAACTTCAAAGTTGTTCAAGCTGCTACATAAGAAATAATATATTGAGTAAAAATAGCAAACTGCACAGCAGATGCATAATGTTACCTTTCAGGAAAAAAAATTTTAAAAATATGTACTTTTAACATACATTTCTCTATGTAGACTATCTTTAGAAGAATACATGTACAAAAGTCAACAGTGATTGCTTCTAGAAAGGGAACCTAGAAGGCTAGGGGGATGGAATGAATATATATATTTTTAACTGTCTGCTATTGAGATTGTTTGAATTTTGAATCATGAAAGGGTATGGATTCAAAATCCAATAGCACTTAAATAGAGGAAAAAGAACTGTTAAACAATACCAGACACTGTACACACAAGCATCAGATTGCATGGTGAAGGCAAATGAATCAGGGATCAATATAATGCTAGAGCAGGAATTCAAGAGTTATTTCCCACAATTCTTTAAATTATTGTCTTCTCCTTGTAAACTAAAATTGTTTTGATTATTAAAATGTTTAAGTGTACCCAACTGTCCCAGAACACACTGACGGGCCTACTCCTCCTCATGGCAATATTGCTAGACTTTCTCTTTCACACCATCATTCTCCTCCAAGAGGAGGAGATGCTTATGCTATGACAGGACACTAAATTGTGATAATAAATTTTTTTTACCAAGCTCCTTGTTAAATTCCGAGCTCCTTGAGGGCAGGTACTTTGTCTTGCTTACATCTGCAGACTCAACACCTGGCATATTGCAAGGACACTTAATAAATGGCTTTTGAATAAATTAATTGCTTAAAGTAAAATTGCTGTAAATTATAGTCTAAAAGGACAACGGGTGACAGTTTGGAAATCTGAGGTCTGCTCTTTACTGATTTAGGGAAGTTTTTTAATCTCTCTGCTTCCTGGGCTGTAAAATGAGTGTAAAAATAGTGGTTATCACAACAGGGTTCTGGGTATAGGTTTCTACATAATTGTAAAGCTGTTATTTAAAAGAAATGGATGCTGCAACAAACACTTGTGGTCTGAGAATCAGACTATTCAAGTCAAGTACCAGGGGGTTAAATAAAGTAAGATCCTATACAAACCAATGGTTTGTTCTCTGTGCTTCCTATTTGTACTCATGGTTATAGAGGGTACCAAGCACCTTCTAAATACTTTATAATTTACTGGACGCAAGCAAGTCGTTAAGCAACAAGCCTAGTTTGGTGCCAAAATGTTAACAGCCGCTACAATATATCTTCAAAGGAAATCATTCACCAACACCCTCACATCACAGGAAGATTCCATAGACTCAAAATAAATAGAAACAATAAATACTGTCGCGACACTGGGACTCTCAGTCATACAAAAGACACGTCGAGGCATTGAGCGCAGCAAAGGGCACTTCTGCAGGAACTGACCGCCACATCAGGGATTCTCAGCTCGTTTTCCCAGGGTGAGCCACGGACGATTTGCTTGGAGGCTCCTCATTCAGAAAAGCCTGTTCTCCCTTGCCCACGCGCTGATGAGTCTCTCAGTCATTTTGAGGTACCAAGGTCTCTTTCCAGGCTTCCCTTTCTACTCCACCTTTCTTCGTTCTTCTCTTCTTTCCCCAGGTTCCCGTTTTCAGTGTTTGAGCCTTTTCGGTCCTCCGTCGTCTACTTCCCACGGGCCCATTCCTTCCCCTGGTTGTGTGCAGCCCCGAGGAACTCCCAAACCACAGGCTGAGAATCCCTGCTTGAAGATCAGAAGTTTCGATGGTGGCTTACGTCTCCTCATATTGTGTATCTGGAGAGTGATAACAGTACGTTAATTTTATGATGAGGAGTCTGGGAAAAAAATAACAACAAAGTCCAAGGAGAAACATAACTCATATTTGCTAGATGATATAATAAATTTGAAATAAGAGAAAGAGCCAGATTGTACTTATGCTCAATAACCTTCACATGATAAAGGATGACTAGTTTGCCTGGGACTGTCCTAGTTTTAAAAGTGAAAGTCTGGCGTCCTGAGAAACCCCTCTGTCTCGAGCAAGCTGGCATGGTTGGTGCAGTAATGACCCAAACAACACTTGCTAATTAGCTTTACCACACAAATGAATGCTATGAACCATACAACGAAACCTGGTTGAGCTTGTGCAAGTTAATTAAGACTACTTTAAACTTGGGCTCATTGTACAGTTTGTTTCCTAACTACATTACTAAGAATTAAAAACCCTAATATAACTTTCATCTTAGTTCAGTAAGCTGGGTGAGGTTTTACTGCTCTTTTATAAATGTAGACATTTGTAGTAAAATGGATTGAAGCTGATGGGTTAAGAGTAAATGTCCATGGTTAGGCTAGTGAGCTTCCATGCTTGATTTTTGTCATCAGTTGTGTGTTCTTGGGCACTTTACATTATCTTCTTGACCCTCTGTTTCTCTACTGTAAAACAAGAATAATTCTAGTATTTATCTCTTTGGGGATTTTTTTTTTTTTTGGCTACAGGGTTGGGGGGGAGGATTAAATGGGATACCGTGCATGAAGCAGTTAACACAGTGCCTGACATGTGGGATTTTTGAATGAATGAATGAATGATACATCCACCCTAAGTCAACCTGGTCCCCTGTTGCAGGGAGATGCTGGAATGCAGGGCAAGAGAAGCTGCTTCCTCCCCCTTCCTCTCTCCTCTCCCCACAGAACTGCTCCCTGCTCCCTACTTTTGAGGGCTGTCCCTACCTCTCCTCAGCTGTGGGAAGAGTTCTAACATTAGAGTTGTGAGGCAAATAGCAGCCCCAGTCCCTACCACCAGCATTCTTCAAAAGGTGGGGAGAAGTTTTCCTTTTTATTGCTTTGGCTTTTGTTTCCTTCTTTTTTTCAACTTCCCAATCCCTTCTGATATTCTTACCATTTTGCTGCTTTGAGTTTGCATCTCGGATGCCACATTTTTCCACATCCATTATTCTCACTTGAGAAAAAGAAATCATTTTTATTTTCATATAGCACAACTCTCCATCCCATACAGTGACTCAAGTTTACATCACATGTTCCTATAAAACATTTTTAATGCCTTAGGAAGTCTGGTAGACTTCCTTATAGCACAAGTCCCAACCCCTGAGGATAATTATTAATAATTCAACAGTCATGGGCACATGCTTTTTTTGTTCCTAGATTTTCTTGAGGAGTATATACTTTTATTTTCCAACTTTGTCTCAGAGGTGGACCATATTCTGAGGTCCTTTATTATCTATTGGCTTTCTAGGTACTCCTAATGCCAACTAATTTTTTTTTCCAGGGAAATATTCAGAATGGAAGTTGACAACAATCATTTCCTTGGGCAACTCAATTCCATCTCAGGATCTTACTGTCATTGAAACCTGATCCTCATATTAATATTTTGCCGAACTAAGTTCTTTTAAGGACCTATTCTTTGTAAACAGCATCTCTACTCCCTCAGTTACATCACCTTCCCAGACACACCCACTTTCGTAAAAGGTTGTTGGGAATTTCTCAATGACTTCTGGAATTCCCTTCCATATTCTACTTTCCTGTTTGTCATCAGACAACTCTATAGGCAGGCCATCTGTGGTATACTTCTGAAACTACTGGGGGAAATGTTCACCTCGAATCATCTTAAATGGGAGGAAATTATTTGAATATATTCATTTTCCTGGATTTTAATTGTTCCCATGGGTAAATTGAGAAATAAACACATGCAAATTATTTCAAAATCTGCATAACATCCTCCACAGGAAATCCGGCAGAATACTCTATGATAAAAATACCACAGTTCTACAGAAGGAACTGTTTCTATTACTTGGGGCACTCACACGCCAGTTCAATAGAACAGGGCAACTAAAGCAAGACTAAAATGCAACTGAAACTGATGGGCATTTTAGCTCTTTCTCTTCTGTAAGTCTGTGATTATTTGCATGATGGAAGGAAATCGTATGACATTGAGTCTTTTTCAACCTCCATCTCCACTCAGTCTCCCACCCCTCACTTCTGTGCACCTGATTTTCACCCAGCAATCCCACTCAACTTTCCTATAACTGCTATGGAACAGTGGAATGCCTTTGTGCCAACTTGCAAAGGTAAGTCAGGTTTCCTTGAATCCATGATCCAACTCTCACCTCCCAGTAAATACTACTACAAGTGTTCATTGCTGCCCTCCAATGTAGGTGATGCTGAAGAACAGTAAAATTAGCAGGACCAAAGGAACAGGCGGCCCACGGTGAACACTGTTGGCACGGCTAAAATCCACTTTGCATAATTGCAAGTTGACCCTGGGAGAGAAGGCTAACAAGAGTAGCATATTATAAACCAGTGTTTCCCAGCAGGGGTACCGAGAGCAGTTTGGGTAGGACAGTCCCCTGGCACTTGGGACTGTCCTGCAGATTGCAGAATATTTAGCATCCCTAGCCCTGCCTACTAAGTGCCACTGTGACAACAATAATGCCACCTTACACTTCCCTTCATCCCCAGTGGAGACCATTGCAATAAAGGAAATACCTTGTTTTCTTAAACAGAAAAGTCCTGTCAGTGGTATACCAAGGAACAACAGGACAGCTCCCAGAATCATCAAGTGAGTCCTCCTATCTATAGGTACTGCAGGTAGTTCTGAAAAACAAAATGAAACAAAAAGAAAGTGACTAAAGATAAAATTTTGATGGGAAGAGGTCAGGGGAATAATCATCCTTAAAATTTAATTTAGTTTAGCTTTAGGTTAATTTTCTTAAATACCAAAGTCCCTGGCCAGTGAGTGGCTGGAATAGTGAGATACCTCTGATAAGAAAATGGGGGCAGCATGGAGAAATGGAAGAAACCCAGGCTTTGGACAGATGGGCTTAAGGTTAAATTCTGCTGCCTGCCATTGACCAGTTTTGAAATCTTGGGCAGGTCCTTTAACCAGCCCACAAAATGGAAATGCTAATAAATTTCTTGTGAGGCTAATTTTTGTAAAGTGCTTAGTAGCGTGGGACCGCAGGGAATGGCTGCTCAATATGAAATGAGGGCCTTCCTCTTGCATTCTTTAATACAGAAGCTAGCAGCTCACTGCACATAGCAAAGGTGGCCCAGAGTGGAATATGGAAGGCCAACTGGCACTGCCAAGGAGCTCCTACCTCCCCACATCTGAGGTTATGATTGGGGACCAGTGCTTCTTCTCTTATCTTTCCCTGAAGTTTGAACACCTCTGGACATCTAGTTATTGGTGCCTCTCACTAGTTCTCGTTGTCTATGGTCTGACACAGGAGGAAAAGGGGTCCTGTGGCACATGGATGCTCAGACTGTCGAATCCCCCCTCTCACCATTAGTCAGTTCCTGCTTGGCTCAACTGGGAACTAAGACCCACGATCCCTAACTATCTAGTTCAAGCTTTAAAGCCACAATGACAGCTAGCATTTGACTCGTATTAACAGCTTACAGTTCCCAAAGCCTGTTCACATATATCGTATATGAGTCTCAACACGATTTTATGAGTTAGGCATACCAGGTACTAAAAAAAAAAACAACCCAAGTTACAGATGAGGACACAGACTCAGAGCAGTCAAGTGAGTTACTCTAGGATGCCCCACAAATTAGTTGTCATAACACAGCTTTTAAATGGCAGGAATCCACTAATACAGCTCTTACTGAAGGACAGTTCAGGACCTGAGGTCTCATACCCCAGTCAAGGCATCTCCTTAATTGTCTAAACTATTGTTTTTTCTCTTTTTTGTTTGCAAGACCATCCTGACTTGTCTTTTCCTATTGGTTGACTTTTCTATCCAGTTATTTCAGTTATTTTCTCTGAAGTACCTGGAGTTTTCCCATCAACATCTATTGGGGGAAGGAGCAGTGAGAAGTGCTTCTCAGGAAGGACATCTCTGGGTTTGTATTAAACGCGATGTTCATGCACCTCATTTTCTCTAACAGTCTCTCATCAAACTCTGTTTCCCACCCCACTTACTTCTGTGCGGTAGTGAGATTAAAATAAATAAATAAATAACTCTGTGCATGCAAGAGTTTCAAACCATTTTCATATACTATTGCTGATTTTATCCCTACAATAACTTTGTAGGTTATAAAACCCTGCAGGGAGAGTGAAGCACAAAGAAGTCTAATGATTTGCTCAGAGAAACACAGCCTCGTGTCCTAGGTACCAAGCAGACTGTCCTGAGTTAAAATATCATAGACCACCTTGGGAAAAGTACATAGGGAGAAAAAGGATCTATCCTGTTTGGAATAAGATAGCAAAGTATATTCTATTTGTTTCCTGCCGCAGAAACTCTGGAAAGAGGGAGAAGCTCTGATGTGCTAGGATTTGGATTCTTGAAATATGGCCTAAATTGAGTATACTTCTCAGGTATTCCCCCAGGTTCCCCAGCTACAAGAGCATTTCCTATGTAGAACGGGGTTCCCTGTTTTCTTATCTCTTTGCTGGAGAGTGTGAACTGTATTTCATTCTTCCATGTGCACGCAATGCCTAATATAATGCCTGGTGCACAGGGCATATTCAATAACTATTTGGTGAATGTTTATTAAGTAACAATATAACCCGGATGAATGGAGGTGAGGAAGCAGAATGCATTTTGTAAATACAGTGTTATTCATTCATTCATTCAACAAACACTGAACGACTAGGATGAGCAGGCATCATGCCAGGTGCTAAGGGACAGCATTAAGCGCATTTTGATTGACACATTCAGAATATTACCTGGGATGACCAACTCAGCTGTATTGTTTTCCTCGAGATTTAATCTCCGAAAAGTGCAGAAGAAAATCTCGTTAGCTGTTGTGTTGACTCTCAATGTGCTGGTCACATTGAAAAGCTGCTCCTCCCTCTTGGAATTGGTGATGGTGGTCCTGCCACTCAGGACTCGATGGTCACTGCTTGTCCAGGTGACTTCAGCCTTGGGGTAACCCTCAGCCTGACATGTTAGTTCGTGTTCAGAGGTGGCTGGGTCCACGGAAATTCTTTGGTTGATTTTGTGATACGGGGCTAGATCATAAGCAAAGAGAAGTCAGGGCTTTTGCCGAGCACAGAACTAGACATGTGGGTTAGTGTGGTCCACATTAGAATAAGGGTCAATGCAGGATGGTTCTCAGAGAAATAAGCTTAATGTTCAGCTGCCTCAGGAGTTGAGAACCTTTGCTAGTTCTGCCGCAACTCAGTTCAAAGTCGGGTCAAGTTTGGGCTTAAAGGAATGACTATCTTGCTATAAAAATCATGCCAGTATATTTATTGGGCTTACAGTACGTATAAAGATTAATTTAAAGAAAATTGTTATCTTTAAACCAGTAGTTTTTAATATAAAATATGTCTCTCCACTTATTTGAGCCTTCATATGTTTCTCAGTAAAGTGCCATAGTTTTTACATGGGGCCCATTTCTTCTTAAATTCATTCCTGGATATTTTCTTTTTGTTATAGTAAAGCTGTCTTCATAAACATGAACCTCTTCGGTTGGCTGGCAAGTACTGTTTTCTTAGACTTTGTTTCATAAACAGAAAATCTGATTTTGATTTGTCATTTACTTTTCTGACTTTAAGTCAATGATCGGAAATTAGATATGAAATTTTATTTGTAAAAATTGATCCATGTTCCTGGTGATACTTTTTAACGTTTAAATGTATTTTTTCTTTTAGAATAGTTCTAGATACAGAAAAGTTGCAAAGATAGTACAGAGTTACTGTATACTCCATACTTATTTTCCCCTATTGTGTTAACATCTTATAATACCATGGTACAGTTGTAATAACTAAGGAACAAACATTAGTACATAGTTATTAACTAAACTCCATAATTTATTCCATACATCACCAGTTTATCCCTAATGTTCTTTTTTCTTTTTCGGATTCCATCTAGGATACTACATTATGATACTTATTTAAAAAAAAAATTTTTTTTTTTTTTTTTTTGAGACAGAGTCTCACTCTGTTGCTCCAGCTAGAGTGCCGTGGCATCAACCTGGCTCACAGCAACCTCAAACTCCTGAGCTCAAATAAGCCTTCTGCCTTAGCCTCCCGAGTAGCTGGGACTACAGGCATGCGCCACCATCCCCGGCTAATTTTTTCTATATATTTTTAGTTGGCCAATTAATTTCTTTCTATTTTTAATAGAAACGGGATCTTGCTCTTGCTCAGGCTGGTTTCAAACTCCTGACCTTGAGTAATCCTCCCAGAGTGCTAGGATTACAGGCGTGAGCCACTGTGCCCGGCCCTTTAAAATTTTTTAATGCTGGCTATTTTAACAAATCGTTTAAGTAATTATTATACTCAAGAAAGAAAGTTTGATTAAATTTTAGATAATTGGACCCTTTTATAGGATTAAGATACCTAGTTTGCTGACTATTCTAGTATATTGTTTACTGCATCATATAGATAAGGTCTTTATTTATGTTTATTCATTACGAGTATGTTAACATGTTATTTTATTGGTATAATCTTTATTTTACTCCTAATACTTTACAGGAACCACTAAAGGAATGGAGAGCCTTAACTCTCCATTCCTTTACTAAATATATAACAATAGATTAGTAATATGATTTATTCACAGAGATTTAACACAAAACAGCCAGGATCAAACAAAACTGAAATAAATAATGATATGATATTTTGGTACTCTTAAATTAATGAAACCACCATCAATGGAAACATTGGATATCAACATAATTATGATTTCAAAACACAGAAATAATATGATGAATACTAGAGCCCTCAATCTTGCATCTGTCAAGTCTAAGAATTATTTTTAAATGAATCTACTGATTCTACTTCATGGAATAAATATTTCATTAAGTAATATTATCATAATGGGGTGTAGTTCACTTGGAACATAGCTTGATTTCTGGGCAATTAAAATTTCAAGCCTAAAATCACTGTTAATGGTAAAATATTAAGGGTAAAATATTTGCTTATTTACCTGCATATTATCATTTCTAATGGAAGAAGAGTAAAGGAGAATGCTGTATCATATTGAGAAATACATATAATTATGGTATACCTCTGGGTCCAATGAATGAGTGGATTCATTCCAGAAGAATTGATTAAGTATCCACTACATTAGTCTCTAAAGTGGGGCACATACATGGAATATAGGAAAAAATATTAAAACTTTCACATATGTGTTTTTAACGTAAAAATTAAGAAATAATTTGGGCCTAATAAGCCTTAGTGATTGACACTATGTCATACTTTGTGTGCCGCATAAGAGTCTTACGGAAGATAAGAGTTTTACAACATTGAAGGGAGGACAGTGACTCACTTTGGGGTTATGATGGATTTTCAAATTCTCTCATCTAATTTTGACTAAACTAACCATCTTACAACATGAACAACTAATTAGAACATTTCCCTCAAAGAAACTGAGGATTGAAGATAACACTAATAATTCAAGCACAAACCAAAAATAAATGACAGAATTTACACTTTTTTATCAGCCTCTTATGAGGTTAAAAACAACAAGTACTTAATTGGACCTGACAAAGTGTTGGTTAAAAAACCTCACAATTGGCTGGGCATGTTGGCTTAGGCCTATAATCTTAGAACTCTGGGAGGCTGAGGAGGGAGGATGGCTTGAGGTCAGGAGTTTGAGACCAGCCTGAGCAAGAGTGAAACCCTGTCTCTATTAAAAATAGAAAAATTAGCCAGGCGTTATGGCATGCACCTGTAGTCAGTCTCTACTCGGAAGGCTGAGGCAGGAGGATCGCTTGAGGCCAAGAGTTTGAGGTTGCAGTGGGCTATGATGATGCACTGCATTCTACCTGGGGTGACAGAGTGAGACTCTGTCTCAAAAATAAATAAGAAAAATAAACCTCAAGATTATCGAGACCACCTACCTTTGTTAATAAGGAATTCCACCCTAAGGTATATTATGCCTTGACATATTAGATAATGATAGTGGAGCATGACAATTAGTAAGACATTGAAAATATTGTTTATTAAATTTTTATTTCATCCTCTTAAAATGTCTATTTTTGTACATTTTTAAAATGTACAATATATTAGGTTGAACAAGATGAAATTGGTGATATTCAACCTCTCCCGACTTTCAAAATGGTGATTCTTTATGGTACAATCTATATATCAGGAGAAAATAAATTCTTTGTAATTATACACACACATGTGCATGAACACACACACTAATTTAAAATGCTTTACAGATAGGGTGGGTAATGAAAAATTTTTGCAGATCCCTGGTTTACTAAATCTAGAACACTATGCTAATGTTGGTCAATCAAGACCAAGAAAAGCTCATGATAGTTGTTTTTCTTTTTGTAGAGATAGGGTCTTGCTCTGTTGCCTGGAGTGCATTAGTATAATCATAGCTCACTGCAGCCTATATATTGTCTTGAAGTCAATATACAACTTGATACACATTCCAGAGGTACAAATACAGGCAGTAAAACATGGTTATTAAGGACACAGACTTTAGAGCTAGACTGCTTGGATTTAGAACCTGGCTTCACCACTCACTAGCTGGGTGAACTTGGGCAAGTAACTTAATTTCTTTGGACATCAGTTTCCTCACCCTTAAAACGGTTAGAATAACACCACATATTATTGAATCAAAGATTCCATCTATTAAAAGACACACTCAGATGTCAGAGACAGTAAGATGTGAAAAACATTTGCCTTAGACAGGATGAAGCACCTACCCCATGGAGTCATTCTGAGGATTACAAGAACTAATATAGGCAGAGTGCTTCATACAGGGCCTAACACAGGATGGTGCTACATAAGTGTAGTAGAACTAGAGCTGCTCCTTCTGCTCCTCTTTTGACTACTACTGATTAAGTGTAATCCTGTGGCATTCTTTAGAAAGTACTGACAGTTTCTGATGAACAGTCTTGGAAATAAATTTTCACATATCCAAACCTGTTTATGTTTCCAAAATCTGAAGCTAATCCTATTTGAGGGAATTGTTCATTCACTCATCCATTCAACAAATATTTTTTGTGTGCTCTTGTCACACTACTACTGTAATGTATGTCAAGCCCTAGGGATGCAACAATGAATAAAACAGACCCAAATCCCTGCCCTTATAGAGTTTATATTCTAGAAGGAAACAGACAATAAACAAAATAGATAGGTACAGCTATATAATATGCTATGCAGACTTCTGATTTCAAGATTCTTCTTTCTTAAGCACCAAAGCAGGCAAGAGAAGCTTCATCTTTCTCTGCTGCACCTCTTTTACTAAAAGGATCTGTTCTGCAAAATTTGGATTCAGTCCAAAGGCCACACTTAAGGACCTAGAAGGCTGCATTTCTTCTTAAGGCCACGGGTTCCCCACCCCTTTCAGCTATGCAATATCTTAGGGAAAAATGCTATAGAGAATACTTAAATAGGGCTGGGGAATTTGAGGGGAGAGATGGGATTGGGATGGAACAATAGCAGTTAATCTTTGGTCCATAGGCTCAAAAGAGCTTTATCAGGATAACTATGCAAGCTTTTGTTTTTTCAGCTGCCTAATTCCATTTAAGATCCTGAAAGTATAAATGGCCATTTCATTTTCCCTACTATTATATTAGGTTCACTGATCAGGTAAAAACATTTTTTGTTGAAAATCAGATGGCTGCCAGTCTGGTATTTAAACTAACAAACATGAAAGGTGCAATAATACCCAAAGTAATAATGATAATTGAGTTAATCCAAAACAAAACTCAAATTTCAGTTTCAAAATGCTTCACCCTTAAAGTCCCATGGTGGGTAAACTCCCTGGGGAGAAGCTGGGTTACCACACATTTTGCAGTGATGGGAAGAAAAACTCTTACTGTGAAATCATTTGCATATGGAGGTGACTCAGGAGTTCTACTTCCTTAAGTTCTAAAGCTCCAATAAGCCAGGCACCATGTCTCCATTGGTGACAATGCCTCAGTGCAACTGAAGCTTGGTGGCTGTCTTGTTCTTAATGCAGAAGATCTAGCCTCTTGGGATAGCTCAACTCAACTCCCAAGACCACACTATGCAAATACCAACAAGACAGATTGGGACTAGGATGACAATCAGATCCTTAAACCTGGTTGGTATCTGCTTTGCTTCATCAAAGATCCCCTCATTGGAAAAACCTCATCAGTGCCAGAAGTTTTCCTATTGTGTTGAATGACAGCAAAGGAAACTGCAGACCCTAAGGGATATTATAGAGCCAAGATGACCTGAAAGAAACAATTCCCTGGTATAGGGACAGCTGTCCCCACCCTGCATACTCCCTACAGGCTGATGAGTAAGCTTCTCTAGAAGCAGAAACTTGCATTCCATGCTTCTTTCTTCCTGATTGCCAGGAGTATATTCTTCCCCTCCATTCCAGGCCTAAAAATGCTAGCTGTTGATGAGGCTAAGGCTTGATAATTTCTCGAATGCCTTCAAACACAGTAGATGCCTGATATTTGCTGATGGACTAAAGAAAAGTTGAAAATGTAAATCACTACACTCCTAACTTTCTTTCATGAGTGTCGTGAATAGAGAAGCATATGGTAAACAATACAGTGAAAATTAAATCTACTTCACAAGTGACATTTTCTTGACAACAGTAGCATTAATTGAGCTAGAATCAAAGACTAATAATATATGCAATCTTTGTGGAAAAGATAGGAAAGGAACAACCTAACTGTTGAATTTCAAAAAGTAAGCATTATTATATCTGTCATACTTGTATACCATTTTTGACAATAACACAGCATGATAATAACAACTGTAATAAAATGTTACTTCAACTTCAAAAAAATAAAAAAGACTAATAATATACCATAAAATGGATGCATGTCTTCTAATCCCTACATGATTTTGGTTTTGAGTTTATAATTATCAGTGATCCTGTACAATAAATGTAAACTTTTTCTATTTTTATTATTGACCTTCAGATTGATGGTTGTTAGCCCAGGAATGGAAAGACCAAGGAGAGATGATTTACTTCTACTCAAACATTAAAAGGTCACTATGAAAACCAGAGAAGCAGGCAAATAATCTCACAACTATGACTAGAGAGATCATATTTCAGCTTAATATCAGGGAGTAATTTCAACAGGCTATGGAAGGGATAGCCTGTTGAAATTAGGGATGTCATTTGGACATCTCTGTCCAAATGACAGGGATGCCACTGTTGTAAGGATATGAGCAGAAGAGCCTTGGGGGGATTTTTGCTCTATGTGGGAGTTTGGATTAGCTGCTCATGCCTGGGGTCCTTTCAGCTCTCAATCCTATGAAACTCAATAGTGAAAGCAGAGGTGGCCAGTTAAGGTGTTTTCCTTTGCTTAGCTAGGGCCAACCCCAAACTTTGAAATCAAGTAACCTAGTGACATATTTGTGGGTCAGTACCCAGGAATTAACACTCACAGTTCCTCTTCAATTATCCAAGATAACACTGGTATACATTTTCAAGATGAATGTATGCCTATTGAATATAGCGTACTGTCTCTGAGGAAGAATGACTCCTTTATACTTGCTAAGATTATTTTTTGTTTTCATAGATTGACTTCAAGTCTTTTTGAATATGGACCTTACAATGGGGTTTGTTCTTAATATATTTATATGGGTTTGATGTAGAGAGGCTCAAAGGAAGGAAAACAGACCCAATAAAATAAAAAAAATAGTGGCTGAATAAAAAAATTCTGGAGAGACACACAAATAGTGGTTACTATCTTTTCATTGCTATGGAAGGTGGTGGTAAAGGGAGGAGGGGCACTTATGCAATTCATTTTATTCCCTTCCATAGTATCTGAATTATTTGCAAGTACATGTGTTACTTTTATAGTAATAAAAAGGTAAAGACTAGGATTTTTTTTAAAACTGAACATACTATAGAACATGGCTCTGTGTTGTTTGGTTCCAGATCTCCAGTGACTGTCAGATAGGAGGTGCTCCAGAAGTGCTTAGTGTGTGAATGAGTGAATCAATGGATTGTGCTGTTCTGTTTGAAAGTAAATCTGGACTTTCAAGAATGAAAAGTTCTCAATACTCGGGATATATTTTTTAATAAAGGTCGGGCATTTTTATCTATAATATATTCTTACCATTGACTTTCAAAGTAATCCGCTTGTAGTCCGCACCCCCGTAGCTGATCATGCAGCGGTAAACCCCTGCGTCCCTCAGTTTCACGTCTGTGATCTCAAGCGCTGCACTTCCCAAGAAGAATTGGTCCTTCAATAGCCGGGCCCTGCCACGGTAGCTACTGTCCTGAACCTTCAGGTCTTCCTCGCCACGAACAAATTGAATAATATTCTTATTGTCCATTTCCCAGTAGACAACTAATGACATCAGGTCTAACTGTTTTTCCACTGGGAATCTGCATTCGATGGTCACATTGCTGCCATATTCCACCACATACAGGTCCTTGGGAACTGTGACTGTAAATGCTGAAAAGAAAGATGACCAATCTTTAGAAGAGGGAAAATTCCTCAAAACATTTACAAAATCAGTACAGGGTTTACAATAACTTTATCTGGTTAGTTACGTGACAATTGTATTTAATGACTTACTTCCTTAAAATACATCTTTTATCCAGTGGGCTTGAAACATGTTTTCAGATGCTATATCTCATTCCTGAGTTGGAATAATAAAAATTAGCTAAACAAGTTGCCCCACAATTCATAAGCATATAGTACTGTGGAAATACTATACTGTGATGGAGTACTTATAACCAAGGAGACTTGGTTTCAAGAAGACGACTCCATAATGCCCTTGGACTAGACACCTATTTGCCTTCTACACAGAGTGAACAGTAGATTTGAGTAGTCATCTCTTCTTATTTCTCAACACTTTTGATCAATTCTCTTGCCAGAGGTCCATTGGTATGGAGTTTAGGCCTGAGGATGATGCTAATACTGTGATACCCTGACACTTTCTATGTATACTAAAATTCTTTCTTAGAATAACCTCAACAGAAAAAGCAGGTCATGGAATAACCTAGATTGAATAATCCAGGTCTTATTTAAAACAAACAAATAAAAGTATACAGATAAGCCATTTCCTCAGATATATTTAATAGTTATCCTTGGGAAATGGATAATGAGTTAATTTTGTTTCTTTTGGTTTGTCTATATTCTCTTTGTCTTTATACAACAACACGGGTGACTTGTTTATGAAATACAGAAGGAAAAATAGCATGTTCTCTCTATAAGAAAATCATCTCCATTTAAAATTATTATTTTAGTTTGTAACTTCATGGTTAAAATATTTAAAATATAGAACTTAATGAAAGGATTTGGTGTCTTACCGTTCAGTAAATGCCAGTAGGCTGTGAATGTAAAGACGTGAAATATCCTCATCTTTCTGGAATGATCTAATTATAAAAAACACACACAAAAAAGACTGCTTTACTCAATAATTAAACACACAATATGACAGTCTGGAACTTGGAAGTTCTAACTGAAATAGTCTTCTAATAACCAGCCATGACTGACTTGTAAATGTGGAAATGCAGTGAGGAATTTGGAAATTCAATACATTCATTTAATAGCCCAGAGTCGTAAAAAGCCAAGTGTAAAAAAGTTACTAAGATGTGAAAATTTTAAATTTAGTGACAGGCCCTGCAAAAACTTGTAATATACACCCAAAAGAAGAAAATATTGCACCAAAATCCTCTCACCTATTTCATGTTTTCTCTGCATTGTAATATATCTAGAAATCCAAACCCACCCTTGTCAAAATTTCAAAGCAAGGAGAATCTGACCTCCACTTCTCCAACCTTTCAATGCATCTTTCTCCCTACAGATAAATACTTTCATCCTACTCTTTAACTATTCAAGACTCTACTTCACAATCCCAACCATGCCAGCTCTCCTCCAGGTGCCATTCTTCAAAATCTCCTCTTCTTGGATTTGGCCAGTGCACACAAAGCTATGAATGACTCACTGCCATTCTTCCAGAGGTATTTGCCTACATTCTATTCTTCATTTTGTCATCCTGCTTGAAATTTGACTAATTCTTTCATTCAGCAAACATTGATTGAGCATCTCTCCCATGCCAGGCACTATTGTAGGCCTGGGAATACAAAAGTGAGCAGGAAAGAAAAGTCACTCTTCTCTTGGTGCTTATATTCCAGTAGGGGAGTACAAGGTTTGTACTTATTTCAGCCAATCTATTTATTAACATATTTTCTCTCTCTTGTGTTATACATATATTTACACACTTTGATGGAGAAGTCAGTTTTCTCTCTTAGTGTCTCTCCAACCTGTATATACATACACAAACTCACAAATGATCAATTAATCAATGCTACACATATATAAGACAGACAATGCTCCTAATGTATAATGAGCTTCTAAAAGTCAATAAGAAAACTACACATCACCGAAAAGGAAAATAAGCAAAAGGTTCTAACATACAACTGACATGTAAACACAGGAAAGGGTGCTCAATATCACCAATAAAAATGTATGTATTTAAGATATGAGATATCATTTTCTGCTTATTAGCTTGACAAAAATTATAAAAATTCTTAATATTTAGTGTTTTTGAGGATGAGGACAAATAGGCCTTCTTGCTAAGGGTAGGAATGTGAAGTTGTATAACTTCTTTGGAGAGCTATTTGATAATCTCTATCAAAATTTTAAATGTATATGTCATAGGACCTTTTACTCTCTCTCCTAGAAATCTATCCTAAAAAACAAAAACAAAACCACATGCATATAAATATATGTATAAAGGGATGGAATTGCTAATGATAGCCCCAAACTGGGAATACCCTAAATGGTTACATAAATTTTGGTATATTCATACAATATAATAGGACAGAATTTAGTACATATATATGTATTGATTTTGCAAAGATGTAGAAAGTAAGTTGCCGAACAGTACATGTGGCAGAAATCCAATTTTGTTAAAAATAGAAGAAAAATGTGTGTGTGTGGATGTGTGTGTCTTTAAACTCAGAAAATGTCCAAGATGCTGACAGTGATTATATTTACATTTAGGAGTTAAATTAGAAGGAAGATAGGCAGGTTTTTACCCCTTTATAGTTTTAAAATGAAGAAAAGATAGAAAAAAAAAGAACAGGAGAGATTTTTTTTTTTTTTTTGGTGTTTTAATGTGTTCAAATTTTCAAATGACTGAATGCTTTACTTTTAGTATTAGAAAAAAAAGTGAAAAGAAAATTTAATGAATCATTTTACCTTGCCAAGCTGCAGAGTGTTTGGCAGACCAAGTGGTATTATGTAAAGAACCCCCAGAATGGAGTCCAAACATCTGAACTGAGATGGAATAATGACATTCAGTTGTTTTTATTTTTTTATTTATTATAAAAACAATATAACCACATTATAGAAAACAAGACAAAAAAGAAAGAAAGGACAAAAGACAAAAGACAAAAAATCACCTATTATTTCATCACTCTCAACCAGGGAACATTTGGCAATACCTGGAAACATTTTTGGTTGATGGGGAGGGGTGCTCCTGACTCCAGGGGTAGAGGGCAGAGATGCTACCAAACATCCCACAATGCACAGGGCAGCCCCCTACAGCAAAGACATATCTAGCCTAAGATGCCAATAATACCAAGGTTGAGAAACCCTGTCACCACTGTGAACATTTCAGTACAGACTTTTCTTTTAGTCTTTTTCCCTGTGAATCTTTTAAAAAGTAATTATTACCTTATCTATCATTTAATGCCCATTTATTTCATTTAAAATTATATATTCTCCATTTTACTGCATGATATTCATAAGCATCTTACTTGATGATCCCATAAAATTTAATTCCTCTATTGTTATGTATCAAATCATTGCCAATTTTTAAAATATCATAAGAATATGTGTATTCAGCAAATATTTTTTGAGTGCTTTCTGTATGCCAGGCCCCAGGCTAGGCCCTAAGGATAGATTTTCCCCAAAAGAACTGCTGATCAAGTGGAAAGAATATTTTCCTGGTTCTTGACACATGCTGATAATTATACCATCACACTGTATTTCCACCCAGCACTAAATATTTTTTTTTTGAGACAGGATCTTGCTATGTTGCTAGGGCTAGAAAGCCTTGGTATCAGCCTAGCTCACAGCAACCTCAAACTTCTGGGCTCATGTGCTCCTCCTGCCTCAGCCTTCCAAGTATCTGGGACTACAGGTGCATGCCACCATCTCTATTTTTAGTAGAAATGGATCTCGCTCTTGCCCAGGCTGGTCTCAAACTGCTGACCTCAAGCAATCCTGCCTCGGCCTCCCAGAGTGCTAGGATTACAGGTGTGAGCCACCATGCCCAGCCCAGTACAGAGTATTGTTTAAAAAAAAAAATTTTTTTTTGCTAATTTGATTATTGAAAAGTACAACTTGAATTTTTCATGGGTTTGTTTATTGTTTAGTTCTTTTGTAAATTATCTAATTTTTTGGTCTGTTTATGCTACTGGTTATTTATTTATCTGTATGAAACTTTCATGTTAAAAAGACATATACAAAAAGGATAAAATAAAATGAGCTTATTTCTCTCTTTTCCATCAACCCTGGGAAGAGAGATGGCCTCCAGGCCAGCAAGGACACAAAGGTGGTTAAAATGGTACTACAGCAGCTATCGAACTGTCCTTTCCTTGGGCCAGAGTTGATTATACCACGATTACAAAATACTAATGTGATATTATAAACATAAATATACTTATCGGGCAGAAAGAAACTTGAGATACTTTAAACTCCAATCAAACACTCTTGAATAAAACAGAGAGACATTAAGTCCACTCCAGCATTACACCAAATTTTGCCCATGTTTATAGCATACACTGGTGGAGTTCTTATCCTTTAATGAATTTAGCTGAAAATTTTAGGGGTAATAAAGGCTTACCAGAGGGTGATGGATTAGATCCAGTATTTTCCTAATTTCCCACTCTACCCTCTCCTCCAAAGCTCTAATCCCTTGGAGTGCAGCTATCATTAGTGGGGGAAGAAAAGGAGGAATACAGAGACCATGTCGGCTGATGTGGAAAGCCATCAGGGCAGTTGGTCTAAGAGAAGAACGCTGACATCTCCTTCTTCAGGTAAGAAATTATGGCCCTATGTGAATTCCCAGACAAAATGAAGACATTCAAAGACCAGTGAAATGTGAACTGGGGAAGAAGTGATGGCTCATTCAGGATGGGGAAGTGGGTTTGTCCCCGGGGGAAGACCAGTATAACACTATGGAACTGATACTACTCTATCTTCCAAGGGTAGGACAGGTAAGAGGAAGAGACCCCGGGAAAATATTAAAGCTTCCTTTCTCAAAAGCAGGAGCATGGACTTAGAGAGTTCAGCTATTAAACCTCTGCTAAATGATCAAACTCTATTAAACTCTACTCAACCCTGTACCCAAACTCCTTCCCCTCAGTTACTCTGAGACGCTCTCCCACATTTTTCACATGAGGTTTCAATTCCCCACAGTATTTCTGTGGCTTTCTTGAAGATCACACTCTAACTGCTGTCACAGAGCCTCTGCCTCTTCTCTTCTATTGAGAAAGGCTAATTTTTTCTTCAGCATAATCATAGTTCTCCTTAAATACCATCAGTGACCGCCATTGTCAGCTGGTACATTGTTTCTGGAAGGCAATTTCGGTTTTCATCAAAAGGGCTTTAAAATATTCAGACACTTTGACTAAGTAGTAACACTTCTAAGAGTATATCTGGGCTGGGCACAGTGGCTCATGCCTGTAATCCTAGTACTCTGAGAGGCCGAGGCGGGTGGATTGCTCAAGGTCAGGAGTTTGAAACCAGCCTGAGCGAGACCCTGTCTCTACTAAAAATAGAAAGAAACTAATTGACCAACTAAAAATATATATACAAACAATTAGCCGGGCATGGTGGCACATGCCTGTAGTCCCAGCTACTCTGGAGGCTGAGGCAGTAGGATTGCTTGAGCCCAGGAGATTGAGGTTGCTGTTAGATAGGCTGACCCCACGGCACTCATTGTAGCCTGAGCAACAAAGTGAGACTCTGTCTCAAAAAAAAAAAAAAAAAAAAGTATATCTGAAGGAAATAATCAGCAATGTCCCAGAGATTTCTATGCAATGATGACCAGCAAATGGCTACGATAGTGATCACTGTAAATAACCTTTATGTCCAGCAATGGAAGATTAATTTTGTTTGGTTTCCCAACTTGATGGAACGCAGCAATAAAAACATATTTTTAGAAGGCTATTTCATTCATAGAAAAGCATCCACAATATATTTTTTTTCAGATTGAAAAAGACAAGGTAGAACAATGGTATTTTTACTCCTTGTGTTATAAGACAAACACACACTGAACTTTGACATAAGCCAAGGTCAACGTGTCTAAGAAACATTTTAACATTCTTAGGCTCCTCCCTCCTTTCTCAGGAATCCCTTAGGTCTTCGGAGCAGACAGAGCAAAGAATTTAGGTTCAGGAATCCTGCATCCTATGGCAGCAAGGGACGCTAGGAGATGCTGCAGGTGGGATGACTTATGCAGAGTATTGCTGCCAGTGAGCTGTTGACTGTGGACTAGAACCCACGTGTCCCGACCTCCAGCCTAGGAATTTCTCTCTAGACCCAGCTACCCACCTCAGGGCCATATTTGTGAACACACAGTCACATCGCACCTGCCAAATGCCAGCTATATCAGCTGATCTTATTAACCCTAACAGGTAATTGGCTCTACTGCCCGCAAACTATCCCGTTTTCCTTTCCCTTCCTGCTCTCTTTGTCGCAAAGGAAGAGTCTAGAGACCCTCCGTTTTCAAGTCCTGAGTGCGCTGGCCAGAGACCCGGCGTTGCGCGCCCCGCGGGCGAAGAACGCTCCCTACCTGCAGGCGGGGACACTCGCTGCCGGCGACTCGCGGTGCTGCGCCAGGGACTGGAAGGCCAGCGGGTGGCGCGTCGCCTCGCTAATCACCTGGCCCGGCCTAGGGGAGGGGCCCCCGCCCACCTCTGACAAGTAGACCCGGAGCTCCAGGAAATTCAGCTAGGTGGAGCCTGGACTTTCTTGCCCTTTGGGCTCAAGCTTTCAATTTAGAAAGCTAGCAGGTTGCTCGCCCTTGTCATGAATTTATATTTCACTGAATCGAAAGTGAAACCAAACCAACCAGTAAAGTAGGGTTTCCCATAAGTCATGTTTTCATCAAGAAGAGCTCCAAGGATAAAAATAAATCCAGATCTGGTTTAAAACAAGCCAACAGCCGAGAGCACGACGATTTCAGACCTTGACTTTATTTTAAAACAGACACCTGCCATCAGGTTGACCCCTTTCTGATAAAAGCCTTTAAGATGACCGAACATCTCGACATAACTTGACATAAATTCTACAACATAGAGAAGGTGAAACAACAGACCTACATGGCTCTGGTTTTTAGTCTAGAAAGTAGATGTGTGTGTATAATAGGAAATATATTTTTAAATCATGGATTTTGTGACTTCCTCAAAGTTCCTCGACATAATGAGACTTCAATTGCTTTGTCATTAAAAGAACTTCCCATCCTGCGCTACATCTTTAAGAATGCTCTGGATTCCTCCTATCCTACCATCCTTGGGACCTAGGCTGGGGAAGCATATTCTAAGTGAGGGCTAAGAAAGCCCTTCTGGAAACTTCAGCTCAATGGATGAGTGAAACTGAAAGGTATTATGACTCACACAGAGAGTGGGGTTGTAATTTACGTAAGCTTTTCCCACTGTTGGACTTCTAGGTGCTCCTTTTTCTTTTCTTTCTTTCTTTCTTTCTTTCTTTCTTTCTTTCTTTCTTTC